>JAADVV010000356.1:0-17846 GCA_023335905.1 Pythium pyrilobum | reverse complement strand
GGGGCCGCGTCTTGGAATGTGTGGGGAGACGCCGCTCGAATGGATGCGGCGGCCGGCTCTTATCCCATTCCACCGCCATCATGTCCTTTGGCGCCCAGACGCGGTGTTCAATACACCTGTTTTATACACCTCTGACGTAAAACCAGTACATTGTCTCACAGCCAACTGCAACGTGCGCCACGTCACAGAGATGGTGGTGCGTTCAGCCGCAGCAAGCTGAACGAGCGAACGGCCTCCGCGGCGGAGCCGGCGGCCACGACGGCGTGGGGAAGAGGCGGCTGCTGCTGCTTGGCGTGCGAGGGAGACGCCTCGGCGGCGTACTGGTTGTTACGACTACTGTCACCGCCGCCGATGCTGCCACCAGGGCTGGGGCTGAGCAGGCCGGCGCTGTTGCGGAACGCCTCCACGAGGTCGACGAAGACGTCGAACGAGATCTGGAGACAAGACTCCACCGCCCATGAGGACCCAATGTCACACAGCCACTGTCACTAGTTCTGCGACGTACACCGAAGGGCTCGTTCTGGCGGAACGCGAAGAGCTGGCTGGCGAGCTCGCCGGACGTCACGCCGACGCCCAGCACCTGCACGAGGGCCTGGCGAGCTGCAGAGATGATAGAGGAGGTCAGCGTCGGCCCCCAACCATTTATGGCAGAAAGACCTCACCTTGTGGCAGCGCCAGGCGGCCACTGCCGCCAGCATCCGCCTCCGAGAAGGCCGTCCACATGAGCTCGTCCGGGTCGTCCATCTCCATGTCCACGTCGCTGTGGCTGTCCTCGTCGGTTCCTTCGGACAGAAGGTGGTCAAAGTCGTCGCCGTCTTCGTCGGCATGTCCTCCATCCTGCGGTTCGTCCCCCTCTTGGACCGTCTCCATGTGGGGAGCACCAGTGCTACCGCCGTTTTCGGTGCGTGCCTTGCGCTGCAGCTCGCGCTGCCTTTGGCGCTCGGCCTTCTTCCTCGCGCGCGTCGCCTTGCACGCCGCCACGACCTTGCGCTGCATCATCGCTTCTTGCGCGAGCGCGTCGGCGCTTCTCGGATCCTCCACTTTGAATCGGTCCTTGCTCGCCTCTCGGATCGTCTGCCACTCTCTCCATTTGTCCAGCGTCGCCAGCATCTCCTTGACGTCGTCCTCGCCCATGGGCCGCAGTTGCTCCAGACGTCTCACGACCGTGAATTGGTTATCGGGGATGGTCAGCGCCGGGAGGCTCGCTTCGTCGAGCAGACAGAACGCCGTCGCGACGGGCGTCTTCAGGCGGTCGAAGCACGCCGTGACGTGTTCGTCCTGGAACCAGTTGCGCCGCGCGACCTCTGCAAAGTGCGGATCCGGCCGCACTGCATGGAGGAACAACCGCTCCAGTCGCCACCGCGACGTCTCCCCCCACCATTCACGGGTCAGTGACGACGTCAGCCGTGGCGGAGACTCGCCGTCGCCGATCTCGCTGAGGTTGGCGGCGGCCTGCTTGGTGCGGGTGAGGAAGTCGTCGACGTCTCGAGGCCGCAGGATCTCGGTGCCCGTTCCATCGCCGTGCAGCACAAACAGGTGCGGCTCGATGGGGTCGTTGATCACGGCCTTTGCTGGGATGGGCTCGACGTCGTACTTGTCGGCGTCACTCTCTCCAAGCACACCGGCGAGATCCACGCTCACGATGGGCAAGCCACGACCGTCGCCGAGATCGACGCGGAACTCGTTCTGCTCGTGGTCCACGAGGCTGAGGTTGCCGTCGCGACAGTTGAAGTAGTAGATGCCGTTATGGCTGAGCACGTCGCGGTCGGCGTCATCGCTGTCCTCGGCTCGCGGTGGTCGCGCCATCGCCGATCGACGCGTGGTCACCTCGACGCGGCCGCTGTCCTTGGCTACGACGTTTGTGCCGTCGGGCTTTTGGACCACGAGGCGGCCGTTCACTTCGGCGACGACCTTGGTGTTGTACTGGACGTGGATCTCGGTGCCATCGCTCGCGCGGACGACGCTGCGAGTGCGCAGCCCGCCCTTCGTGACGGCCACGCGCTCGCCGTTCGAGTGGCGCTGCGCCGCCAGATTGACGTCCACGTCGATGCAGACGTCCGCGAGCCCTCGCTTCGTGATGAGCACGTGGGATCTCGAAGGCGTCGCGTAGATCGTCGTGCCGTCCGCGTGGTACGTCACGCGCGAGCCATCCGTGTGCGTGACGACGACGACGCCCGTCGCCGGCCGCTTCTCCACGAGTGCGTTGGTCTCGGGGTCGACGACCAGCTCACGTGTTTCGGAATCGTCACCCACCACCGTTTGTTCAATGGAGGACGCAACGTCGCCGTTCGGAAGCAGAATGCGCCGCGACGCGTCCGCCAGGACGCACACGACGTCGCCCTTCCCCGCGATCACACGGTGTGTCTCCTCCGCCGAACTGGGCTCGTCCACGACACGGTGGCGCCGCTGGACGATCGTGCCGTCCGAGCACGTCGTGACCACGAGTCCGTCGGCAAACGTGTGCGTCGCCGTGATACACGCGTGGCCGTCCGGCTTGCGCGGACGACCACGGCCTTCGCGGATGGAGAGCTGCGAGCCGTCCTCCAGATGCGCGTAGAACTGCATGGCAAACCGCCTGGTCGCACTCGCGTCCACGAAGGGCTGCGGGCGAAGACCGAAGACGTCCCTGACAACGCAACACCACAGAGATGAGTTCCAAATGAGGCGACACACTCAGAGAGAAAGAGAGCTACACCACGCACCCGTCAAGCGAGACGCTGAGCCACGCCGGCGCGTGGGCGGTCTGGAACAGCCTCACGATGCTCTGGTCGGCGGGGTACACGATGGAACACTTCTCCGACACGGCACCGAGCTCGCCCGCGGACAGCGGCACGCAAGCTGTGGCCGCTAGTGCCGTGCGCGGCGTCAGGTACTCGTCGGCCACGGGCACTTCGCGCTGCCAGTCCTTCCGCGCCGGACGGTGGCGCACTTGGTCCCGCGCCGTCCACGACGTCGTGCGGAAGCGACCCGGCGCCGTCGCCGTGATGGCGGCGACCAGGAGTGAGTCGGTCGGCTCGTCGTACTCTTTGATGATGGTCGGGCCATCGCGGAAGACTGCGGCGAGTCGCTGCGGAAGCACCTCCGCGTGGAGATGCTCGACAACCTCGCGGAGGCGCAGCTTGTGTCTCCACTGGTGGCCGAGCAGGTCTTCCAAGCGCAGCAGATGACGCGAGAGGTGGACGCGTGGCACGGGGATGGTCGCGAAGGACGCGTATTCAGTGTCGAGCACGCTGCGCTCCGCATCGGAGAGCCGCGGACGCACGGGCAGCGCCTTGCGGCCGGCGTTGCCGACGCCGGGCAGGTCACTCGCGGTCCAGATCGCCTTCTCGACTGTGTCGATGCGCTGGTGGCTCACGTAACACGGATCGCACGCACGACGCGCGGCCCAGTCGGCCTGTTTGGTGGAAAGATCATAACTGAGCGCTAGCCGCAGACCGGCGCTGTCTCCGTAGTCGAGGAAGGCCTCGGGGACGGACGCGTTGTTGTCGCCGTCGTGCTGAGTGAGCACTCCAGCGTCTCCGCCGTCTTCTCCTGCCACGACGGCCTCCCTCATCGCGAACACCACAGCAGCGACGCTCACGCTGGGCTCAAACACTGGCGCAAGCAGGTCTTCGTACCGTCGAACAGCACAAACAGCGGCTTGGCTCGTCGTGTCATAACTGGGCAGCGCGACGGTCGTGACCGACGAGACCCACTCTTTGAACGCCGCCTTGTGCGCGACCAACGGACGGACGGCCGTCTCCAGATCGCGCACCATCTCTGCCGGTGGCTTGACCTCGCTGACCGACGACGAGCAAGCGAGGTCCACGAACAAAAAGTCACTCCACTCGAGACCCGAGACGTTTGCCGTCTCGTAGACCTGCTTGACGAACGGGTTTGCAGTCTGGAACATGGAGCTCGCCGACAGCGGCAGCTGCTTGTCCACGAGAGTGGCATCTGCCGCACCGTCCACGGAAACTCGCCGCGTCACGCTCTTACGTCGCTCGTCCGCTTGGGAGATGCTCTTGCGCCGCTCGCGCAACTCTCGCATTGGGTCCACGACGAGCAGCACGCCGTCGACGAGCGGCAGCAGCGGGACACCAGGCGACGACTGGTGCGGCGTGGTCTGTCCAGCCTCTCCGGTGAGCACCATCGCGTGGACCTCTGCGAGGCTGGATGGGTAGTCGGTCAGCAGAAACACGCGCGCGCTGCCGCTAGACCAAGACTCAGCCGTCGCCGCGTCTTGGTGTTGGTTCGCGCCCAGACTCTCCAAGCACGCTCGCTTGTCGAGCGCGAGCAGCCGCTGGAAGGCCAAGGCCATCGCGATCGGCGTGAGAGAAATCTCTCTGACGTCGATCTCTTCGTCCAGAGGCGCGGTCGCACTGATAGGGGGCTGCTCTGTGCCACTGGCGTCGGCCAGAGCCGCCGTCTCCGCGGCTCGCGCGGCCTCGCGCTCCGCCCTTACGGTCTCCACGCGCAGCTCTCGCGCTGTGTCCTCCACTTCCTTGCGTGTGACGACTCGGTACGTCGTGCCGCTTTTGGAGGGCGTCGTGAGCTGCGTGTTACCCGAGAGCGACGCGAGCAGCTCCGCGCGACTCGCCGTCTCCACCGCGGACTGGCCGCTCGCGAGGATGAGCGCGTGGAAACTCCATTTGCCCTAATTCCAGTACACAAATACACATCAGTTATACGCACAACGTCTGCTCTAGAGATGGCTGCGTGTAGCATACGGTGGCGTCGTCCGCGACGTCCATTGTCACGGCGCCTCGCTGTCTTTCACCGTCAGTTGTACGCACCCTTTCATGATCTCGCTGAGCCAAACCCTCTATGCTAGAATACTTTGAATACCTCCCAACACAGGATTCTATCAGAACCTCTCCAATGGCATATGGATACCACCTAACGGAGGCTTCTCTCCGACTTCAATCTGCTGCATCCAGATCGAGCCACACGACCGCCCTCGCACATGCGCTGGATAGCCCCTGCTTCACGAGTCGGCGTGTGGGCCGCACCGCCGACGGACGTTCGCGCGGTAGCAACGGCGCTCTATACAGCGCCCTCTCGCGCGTGCGACGAAGCGCCGCTGGTCGCGGACGCGCAGAGCCTGCTCCGCCGCAACTTTGACGTCGAGCTCGGCGCAGTCGCCCCCGGTAGCCCCGCAGACGTCGGCTTCCAGTACCTCGTACGTGTACAGCAACGACTGCGGAAGACTGCGAGGTGCTGATGTTGGCTGCCGTAGAAAACCGTGGACGCGCTGCTGGCCGCGCAGGCCGTCGCCCACCAGGACTTTGACCGCGCGGCTTTTCAGTTCCGGTAAGGGTACTTTCCGTTGACAGGCTTAACCGTCCGCCCTCCTTTAACGCTTTTCTTCTCCCTTCTCAACCAGCCGCGTCATCTCCCACCAGCGTCAGGACGGTTCCCTCCCGCTCATCGTCTACGGTCCGTCGGTTGACACGTCGCTGCGATGGATCGCGAGCGACAAGACGTTTCTCCCAGGCCCCGCCTTCTGGATCAACGCCAACGCCAACGACACGAGCAGCAACGTTGCCAATGATAGCGGGAGTATCGAGGGAGACGAGGAGATGGCCACGCAAGCGCCAGGGCCGCGTCTTCCCTCGTCGTCGCTGCTCGCGCCACCAATCGCGGCGGACGTCGCGTGGCAAATGTATCGCCTCTCCCCGTACGAGACCACCATGGGTGTTGTGGGACACACGGCCAGTGCCGTGGAGTTTCTCTGTGATGTGTACCCGACACTGCGGACGATCCACCACCACGTATTCACGTCTCATCGCCCGTCCAACGAGACGGCTCTGCTCGCAGCGCAGGTGAGTTCCCGATGCTTTGCCTCTATTCGACAGAAGCTCTCATGGTAACTGGTCTCCTCGTTGACGTCGTTCAGCATCCGTGGGAAACCTTGTCGTCGTTCTCAAGCCACTGGAAGGAACCGCTACGCCAAATCAAGTCTATGCCTGGCTACGCTGAGTTCGTGACAACAATTCCGCTGACTGCCAAGGCGCGCTTCTCCCAGGGCGCGGTGCTGGAAGGCTTAAAGGGCGATCCCGTGGGGGACTTTTACGAGCCGATGATGTATTTGGCGTCGTGCTTCAACAGCTCCAGCGATTCCAGTTTCAGCCCTGACACAGAGTCCCCCGGTGCCTCGTGTGCATTGAGGGTCCACGACGTTGAGTTCAACGCCCTGGTGCTCCGCTCCGCGGATGCGCTCGCTGACATTGGCCGCGTGCTCGTGGATCGATCGTCGCTGTGCCCCAACTTTCGACTCGAGACGCAAGAATTGTTGAATGACATTTCCGCCATTAGCGCACAGGCCGCGTCGCTTCGGGAAGCTGTTGCTGGGAATGTGTCGATGCCGAGCCGCCTTTGGAACGCGACAGCTCAGGTGAAGTGCTTGCAGTTGCATGAGTGAGGGCGTTTGGTTGGTCTCACCGATGTTGGTCTATGCGTATACGCATCACAGCTATTCAGCGACGATGACAGCCACTTGCAAACGGACTGGGTTGCATCGCTGCGTGGCGTGATGCCAGCGTACGCTGTGCGACTTGAGGAGCGCTACATGATGGGCATCCTATCACACTTTCTCCCCTCCTCCGACACGTTCCAATTTCTCTGCGCTCGTTATCCGACTTCTTTCTTCTCGTGTGATTCGAGTTCGCGCGAGAAGGCCGTGACTCTTCTCCACTACAACTACTTCGTACAGCGCGCGTTCTCGAAGGTATGTCTGACACGGGCAGTCTATAGTTCCAACATCTGACTTGGCCGTTCATTGATGCGTGGGTCTTGCCTAAGAATGAGTTTGAAGGACTCGGGACGTACATCAGAAACATGACGAGAGACATGGTGTGCACCAGCAACGCCACGACTGACGGCGACGATAGCTGGGCGCTGGCGTATCGATCGGACTCGGCAAGGACTATTCCAGTGTTCGAAGACGGCTTCGGCAGGTCATCGCTCGCGGCTGCACTGTTCCTGAATATTCTCCTTCCTGCCGGTAAACGATCCCACACTTGCCACCTCAGTCTTCTCGTCGAGTGCTGACTGGGGCACTCGTTTGTCTCTCCTAGTGACCTCGCCACCGAGCCCGGATGCGCTTCCGATCGACCATCGGATGTTGACTGTGATCATGTGCGTGGAACTCGTCGTGGCGTTCGGAGTCGCACTGGGCTGCGTGTTCCTGTCGGTGTATTTCGTAGCGAACCGACCGCGCGAGAAGCGGGCGTCGCGAGCGTCGGCGGAGAACGCTCGATCATCACGAAGGAAGCGGAATACGAGGTCGGACCGGTCCGAGAGCAGCGTGTTCTCGTCGGGCAATGAGTCGCAGTCGTCATTCGTCACATCTGCCGATCTGGAGGAAGGACTGCTCTCCGAGGAGGACGACTCGGCGTACGGATCGTTCAATCGGGAGCACGGAGAACAGAACGGAGCAAAGACCCCAGGAGGCACATGGCAGTTCGTGAAGGAGGCTCTCGCGACCATCAGTCCATGGTAGTTCTATCACAAGCAGATCACAGTACGCACACCACCGCCTCTATTTTGACGAATGAAGGAAGCATCCACCGTCACCACCACTGCACTACGCCTGCGCATTCCCCTGTGCCTCCGCAGCTAGCTCCCCCACTGTTGGCCAATCTTTCAACCCAAAAAGCCGTTCGCCCAGCAGCGACGGCGTGTGCTCCGGCGGGAACCACTCGAGCGTCTCAAAGCGTCGCAGCTTCATCGCCGGCTCAAACTCGCGCGGGTCGTCGACTGAGATCATTTTCAGGTACTGAACCATGCGGAAGTCGAAGCCAGTGTTGGGGAAGTTGCTGAAGACGGAACTAGTGTCAGCGGCCATGAAGGGGAAGCAGTATAGAAGCAAGTATACTCACCCGTGCGGCAACTGGCTGTTCCAGATGAGCAGCGAACCAGCCTTCAGTGGGATTCGCTGGATCTGCTTGCGCATCGGATCCTCGTCGGGCACCTCAATGAAGTTGCGCGTCATGATCTCCGGGAGCGCGCCGTACGAGTCGCGGTTCGCGTCCGCCCACTGGAAGAACCGCTCGTCTGTGAAGCCCGGGACGCAGTGGAAGCCGCCGTTCTCCTCTGGGCAGTCAACAAGCGTGATGAGGCCCTGCACGCGCACAGTGCCGTACGTCTCCGCCTGTTCCTTTGGCAGCTTGGCCGGCGCGTAGCCCGCTGCGGACGTCCCCAGGTGGAACGGACTCAGGTCCCAGTGGAGCCACTCCTTCTTGGTCTGCCACTCCTCTCGCAGCGCGTCAGCATTCTCGTGCACCAGACCCTCCTCGTGGCGAAGCTTCGCTGGACGCATGACACCGTAGCGGTCGATGCTCACCCAGAGGCGGCGCGAGTTCATGATGTTGGCAAACGCCGTGTACACCTTGGCGTTCTCGCGGTTGCGCCAGGCCTGCGCCTGCCGGTTCACGCCCGTGGCATCGAGCTTCTTCATGCGCTTCCAGAACGGGAAACGCCCCATGAAGCCGCCGTTGCGGCACACCTCGCTGGGCCAGTTCTCGTTGCCCCAGGTTGTCTCGTCGTCGCGCTTAACGAGCCCGTCCTTCTCGAGGTACGTCCACACCTCGTCGATGGACGCCGCGCGTTCGTCGGGCGAGAGCACGTTTTCAATCACGACGAACCCATCGCGCTGGAAAGCCGCAACGTACTCTTCCACTTGGTTCACGTTGTAGCCGCGCACGAAGCGCCCACTGTCGTCTCGCGAAGGGTCCGCCATCCTTCGTCGTCACTGGGAATGGGTGAACGCATGAGGTGGTGGCATGGATGAGCAGCTCACGAGAATGGAGCCAATCATTCGACAAACCCCTTCGAATGCGATGGGTACAAACGCATCTCGGTACTTGCTAACGTGTTTGTAACTGCAACTATAGCAAATCCTTCTTCCACTTGGCCACGAGCTGCGTCGCGTGCCGCGCAACGTCGTCGTCGCTGTGCTTCCGCAGCTTATTGATCGTGCGGCCAATGCCCGTGTTCTTGAGGATGTCCACGTTGAGCTTCATGCCCGAGAGCGTCGCCAGCACCTGCTGGGCCAGTGCGGCCGACACGTTCTTGACGTTGTCGCCCGCCTTTTCCAGCAGCCCCTGGTGGAACCGCACCTGCTCCTCCAGCGATTCCTCCGATGCCGACGCCGCACTGCTGGCTCGCGGAGGAGATGTCGACGTCGTCGGCCGCGCAGGGTTGGCTGAGTCACTCTCCGAAGACCCGCCGCCATTGTCTGGCTCGGCTTTAACTGGCGGAGCCGCCGCTGCCGCCGCCTTCTTGAGCTTCTCGTCCTCGATCACGGCGGCCGGCAGGTCCGCATTGAGATGGCGCTCAAGCAGCTCGTGCACAGTCGGGATGGACGGCGCGAATCCCTCCGCGCGACCCTCGGTCAACGCCGCGACGGCACCCATCGTCGTGTAATAAGTATTCACAGTGGTGGCGTCGGCACTGCTGTCGCCGTCGGTCACGGTCTTCCAAGCGCCGTCCGCTTGCTGCGAGAGCATGATGAGCGCCATCGCACGCCGCACAGAGATCAAGTTGTCTGACCCATCAAAGCAGCGAAGCGCCTACACAACCGGCAGACACACGTGAGATGTCGTGCTCGTTAGTTAACCTATCAATCAAAACGTACCCGCAGCATCTCTCCGAGCATGGGGATATCCTGGCGCACGATCTGGTGGACGAGGTGCTGGCGCAGCACGAAATACTCGTGGGGCAGCAAGTCCGGCTCGCAGCGCAGCTTGCCAAAGTTCGTGAGCACCATCACCAGCGTCGTGACCATGTGGATCTGGTCGCGGTACTCCGTCTGCGAGAGCTCAGAAGAGCTCTTGTACGGATAGAAATGCGGCAAGTACTGTAGGATCTGGTCGTTTGCAAATGGCATTGTCAGTCGTGGGCCTGTGTTGGCAGCGTCTTTGGCGTGAGGAACGCGTGCGTACCTGCGGGATGGAGCAGCCGAGCGACAGTTGCAGCGAGTGCGCGTACCAGCACTTGAGGAGCGCGTCACTCATGTGGCGGAACGCCGAGCCGGACGCGGTCGCCACGGGCGCGGCGGTCTGCAGGTCCCACCCGAAAAAGTCGGTCGGTGTGTACACCGACGGCGAGCGGTCGAGGAACTCGAGCAACTCGACGCGGCGCGGGTGACTCGCGCCGATCCGCTCGACCACATAGATCTCGAAGAGCAGTTGCAACGCCTGTGAGGAAGAAGTGGGTCATACAAAATTGAGTACAACGTGGAGTGCCCGTTGGATGGAGGACTAATAGACCTGCAGCTCACCTCTTGCGGGGATGGCACGCGGCCAGCGGGCCACTCAGTGGCCTGCGACTGCTTCAGCCAGCCGTCGGCGAGGAAGCGCATGTACGTACCCGTGACCTGCGCGACCTCGAAGCCCTCAATCGCGCTTAGGTCGAAGAGCGTCTGCATGGCGTGGAGCGCGAGCTCGCGCGGCGGCGGCGGCGTCTGGTCGCGCAGCAGCGCGTAGACGCGGTGGAGGCTCTTGAGCATACACTGGCGACGCATCTTCATCTTCCAGGGCTGCGGAATGGGGCGCTTGGCGGCCTTCTCGGCCTTGATGCGGCGGAACTCGTGGTGCATGAGCCGCTTGAGCACCTCCTTGTGGTTGGTCAGACTCACGTGGACCTCCTTCTCGACGTACTGGCGCACGAGCTTGGTCGTGAGCTTGGCGATGTCGTGCTTGGCCACCACGCCGGCGATGGCCGTCGCGATTTTGGCCTCCAGCTCCTTGGAGATCGTGCGCGGCGCCACGATCAGCGACGAGCCCGTGGCCGTCATCTTGGTGTACATCGCTGCCATCCTTGCCCCGCGAAGCTTTTCGGTCCTTCGCCAGCGCCGTGTCGCCCACCTCGGCGACCGCCGTACCTCTTTCCATGCATATATGTATGTGAGGTTAGAGGTATATGTTGGAAAGTATCATATCGGTTTGCCACCGGTAGTGGGCTGTGTGTGGCCGACCGACGGGCGGCGGCCGGAGCTCCTCGATCACACGGAGGCCTCTCTCGCGCTCGCTTGGACGACACCACCGGGACCTACGTAGGAAGAAGCGATGCTGGCGAGACTGCGAGCGAGCGTCCTGACGCGCGATGCGACGCGCCGCTTCATCGGCGGCTTCGCGCCCGCGGCCGAGGCCGTACCGACCGTCGCGGAGAAGATGTGCGTCTATAAAGACGAAGGCGACCAAATGGAGATGCTGGCACTAATGGGATGGTGGCGCATGTGGACAGTGTGAACGTCGTGCTGGTGGACTTTGAGGGCAACCGCCACTTTGTGCAGGGCCGCGTGGGCCAGACGCTGCGCCAGGCGTGCGAGATGAACCGCGTCGCGCTCGTCAAGGACGACTCGAACGGCGGCGGCGGCACCCACAGCGCCGTGCGCGCCGACTACTACACGGAGAACCTCTTCGGCGAAGGCTCGGTCTCGCCGCAGTCGCACGTGATCGTCTCGAACGAGTGGATCTCCAAGCTCCCGGCCATGAACGACCAGGAGAAGCACACCCTCAACTACGTCCCGGACGTGGACCGGTCGGCCAAGTACGTGGGGGGGACTCAAATCTGCGTCTGGCGCCACGAGATGTTACTAATCCAATCCAATCGCTGCCGTTGTTGATGGGTGTTTAGCTCGCGCCTCGGCACGGAGATCGTGCTCACGAAGGACCTCGACGGCCTGGTCGTCGCGGTGCCCGAGGCGCCGCCAGTGGAGACGTATCAGTATGTGCATGAGTATGACGATGATGAGGACGAGGAATAAACGGCGCGCGGCGCGTCGCATCGACCACCACGTCACGCAGCGGCGGACGATAGCGACGATGACACACGCGCCCACACGCAGAAGCCACGAAAACTGGACGGCAGCAGCAGGGATCCACGCCTATCGTAACGCCAAATGGAAGGATCCGATTGTCGTTTTCCAGTGTAGTTATTCTCCACACGAAGGTGTTCTTTTCCTAGATTCTACTGCACGCCGCCACTGCCACTGCCACTCTGCGACGCCCTCGCCTTGGCCGCTTTGCCGGGCTTCTCCGTGACGCTGCCGCGCGGCGGCTTGGCCGCGAGCGTGCGCAGCTTGCGCTCCACTTCGATCCGCGCGCGGTGCTTGATGTCGGCGCGGCGTGTCACGCCGTCCGCGTCCCGCTTCTCTGCGCAGACGCCACCGCCACCGCCACCGCCGTCGTCATCGTCTACCTCTTCGTTCTCGTCGTTCTCGTCGTTCTCGTCGTTCTCGTCGTTCTCGTCGTCGTCGTCCTCCTCCTCGCCGCGCTCGCCGCCGTGGACGGCGTCTCCGTAGTCCACGTACGGGTTCATCTGCCGCTGCGGCGACTTGGAGACGCGGATATTGAACCGCTGCTTCTCGCCGGGCGAGCGCGTGTCGGGCGGCGCGATGGCCGCGTGGAGCCCGCTCTGGTTGGCCATGCCCATGGCACGCACGCTGTTCTTGCGGCGCAGGTTGGTTGCCGAGGCCGACGGCAGGTGGCCTTCGTCGCCCAGGTACAGCCGCACGACCTGCTCCACGGCGTCCGCGACCTCCATCGACTCCAGTTGCTGCGTCGTCGCGACGCCCAGGATCTGGGCCACGTGGTGGAGCCCGAGATGGAGCCGCTCGGCCAGCGACTTGGTCCGCGCCGCGCGTTCCTTCTTCTGCTGCGTCACGGCGAGCGCGTCGCCGAGCTGCTGCTCGAGCTGCTTGAGGTTGTGGGTCGTCGACGACGACGCGGCCGAGCCGCCGACGTTCAGCGTGGCGTCCGGCCCGGCCGCAGCACAAGACGCACCGCCACCACCACCACCACCACCACTACCGGTGCCACCATTGACGCTGCTGCCGGTGCTGGCTGGTAACCCGGCTGCCGCAGTCGCCGAGCCGCCCGCGACTGTGCTGCTCGGCGTGTTGTTGGCGTCCTGGTTTGTGCTGCTGCTGCTGCTGCCACCGCCGAGTTTGAGGTTGAGCAGCTGCGCCTGGAGGCTCGCGACGCGGTCGCGGAACTCGGCGACGCGCTGCTCGAGGCCCCGCTCCTCGCTCTCGAGCTGCGCCGCGTGCTGCTGCTGGTCCTGCCAGTAGAGGTGCGCCTCCTCGGGCTTGTTGATGCCCACCTGCCGCAGCGCGCCCAGCACGCCGTCATCCTTGAACGCGCTGCCCACGTACACCTTGAGCGACTCGACCTTGCGCAGCCGCTCGAGCGTCGTCTCCTTCTTGCGGAGCAGCTTGTCCTTGGCGCGGTTGAGCTGCGTCGAGCGTTCGTCCACGGCCGCCGCCGAGAACTGCCGCCGCCGGTGCCGCCGCCGGCGGTGACTCTGGTTGGTCGTGCTCGTGGCGGCGTCGCCGTCCGCCCCGGCGTGCTCGTCGTCGTCGCCGCCGCCGCCGTCGTCGTCGCCGTCGTCGTCGTCCTGCGCTTCCTCGTCCCCGTCTTCCCCCTCGTCGTCGTCGTCGTCTTCTCTCTCCACATCCTCGTCTTCGTCGCCGTCCTCGTCGTCGTGCTCTCGCGGCAGCAGTCGGCCCACGGCCACGAGACCGCCGGCGCCGCCGACCGCGCGCCGCCGGTGCACGAGCATGCGCTGCATGAGCTCGAACCGCCAGCGCAGCCGCTGCAGCGCCGTGCGGTGGATCTGCCGCTTGTCGGCCACCACGGCGTGGAGCTTGCGGCTCTCGACGGCCGCGAGCCGCGCCTCGTAGCTCGCGAGCTGCGTCTTCTGCTGCAGCTCGCCGATCTCGAGGCGCAGCCTGTGGACCGCCGTCTCGGTCACCGCGATGGCGTTCGCGTCGCGCGCCGGATGGATCTCGCAGTGGCGCAGGATCGCCTTGTAGTAGTCGCCGCGCTGGCGCCCGACGCCCGTCTCCTCGCCGGCCGCGCGGATGTGCTCGAGCAGCTCGTCCACTTGGCTCGCGCTCTGGCCGGCGGCGCGCGCCTGCGCGCGCACGTCCTGCAGCCGCGACGCGAGCGTCTGCAGCGCCCCGCGCTTCTCGCGCGCGACAAACTTGAGCTTGTCGTAGCGCACGCGCAGCGCCCGCAGCTGGGCCTCCCACTGCGCCACGGAGCCGACCGTGAGCTCCGTGTGCTCGGTCGAGACGAACGCGAACGCGCCGTCGTCTGCATCGGTTGTCGTCGCCGCCGCCGCGTCGTTGGGCGTTCTGGCGGTGGCGCCAAAGAGCAGCGACGGCTTGCGGCGGAGAGCGAGCGACGGCGACGGCGGCGTGGGCTTGCCGCGACCGCCGACGCTCTTGGGCAGCACGGCCGCCCGGCGGGGGTCCTGCGGCTTGGCCGAGGCCTGGTGGGGCGGCGGCGCCGAGAACGCCGTGCCCCCCGCGTCGTCGTGCTTGGCCTCGCGCGACGGCGCCACGGTCGCGGCCTTGCCGGCGAGCAGGTTGCGCAGGAAGCGGCACTCAAAGGCCGTCGCGAGCAGCGGGAACTGCGTCCAGAGCCAGCGGCGCACGAGGTACGCGTCGTCGCGGTGGATGCAGAGCGCGTCGATCTCGCTCTGCACGCGCTTGGCCTCGTGCTCGCTCCAGTGGGCGGTCGAGAAGACGCCGCCGAGGCCCGCGATGAACTCGCTGAGCTGTGGCGGCGCCGGCCGCGCGAGCGCCTTGGCGTCCGCGCGGTCGCCGCCGCCGCCCACGCGCTGCCACGCGCGCAGAAAGTCGGTGACCGTGAGGCAAAGCGCGAGCAGCGCGTCCGCCGGCGGGCTCTCGCGCGCGACAAACTCGTCGAGCGAGCGCACAAAGTCGTCCACGGGGTCGTGCACGGCGCCCGTGGCGCGCAGCACCATCCAGTACGAGAAGAACGCCGGGCGGTTGCGCGGGCCCCACCAGAGCTGGAACATTGGGATGTCCACGAGCGCGGCCTGCAGCGCGGGCCACTGCGCGCACCGCTCGAGCTGCACGGGCAGCTCGTCGAGCCGCCGCTGCGAGGCCTCGAGCCCGCCAAAGAACGCCGCGAGCTCGCGGTAGTAGCACGCGCGCACGTGGTCGTCCCGCAAAAAGCCGTACCGCACGAGCAGCCGCAGCGGGTTGTGGCTCAGGTCGAGCAGCACGACCTCGCGGGCGCCGCAGTCGCGCCGCCGGATCTGCATGACGTGGGGCGCGAGCAGCGCGAGCAGGCGCTCGCGCACGGCGCGCGGCACGGCGTCGCCCAGCAGCTTGTGCAGGTCCGACGCCGAGAGCCCGAAGCGCGCGACCGCGAGCAGCGACAGCGCGTGGCGCACGAGCAGCACGCGCTGCTCCATCGCGACCTGCAGCGCCTCGAGCTCGGCGGCGCGCACGGACGGCGTACGCGCGAGCGGCGGCGGCGGCGGCGGCGTGTCGCCGGGCTGCTGCGGGTGCGCGGTGACGTCGCGCTTGGTCGCACGCCGTGTGAGCTTGGCCGCCGCGGCGCTACTACTGCCGTTGCTGCCGTTGCTGCCGTTGCTGCTGTGGCTCGCGTCCGCGTCCGCGTCGGTCTCTGCGGCCGTGAGCCGGTGGAGCTGCTCGGTGAGGTCCTCGAGCAGGATCTCGTTCCAGCGGCGGATGAGCAGCTCGTAGACCACGTGGAGCTCGCGCGTGCGCGTCGCCTTGTCGAGCCACGCGGCGCGGGCCGCGACACCGGCGTGGTGGTGCGCATCGAAGAGCTCCTGGCCCTGGAGCATCAGCCGCAGGTACAGCGGGTTGGCGCTGCCGGGCGCCGCCACGAGCGCGTCCTGCTCGTCCGGTGCGAGCGGCGTGGGTCGGCGCGGCAACGCGTTGTAGAGCTGCAGCACCGCGCGGCACGACGGCTCGTCGAGCGGCTCGACCACGACGAAGCCCACGCGGCGGCGGCGCAGCTCGCGGATCGTGTGCGAGTCGCGCTCGCTCGGCGGCAGCGCCGTGTCGTAGAGCAGATCGCCGTCGTCGTCGTACACGACGGGCTTGCGCGCCACGAGCCGCGCGCACTGCAGCGGCGCACCGCCGCCGCCGGTCGTGTGGTTGGCCGACACGACGATGCGCACGCCCGGCGGGAACGTGTTGGGCAGCCACGAGAGCGAGTCGCCGCCGTCCTCTGTGCGGATGCAGTCGATGCCGTCGAGGACGAGCACGATGCTGTGCGTTCAGGGGGAGAACGGCAGATCAGATCAGTCCGGCGGCTCATGGACACGCTCATGGACACGGACTCACGTGCGGCGCTTGGACGACGGGTGCGCGCCGCCCGCGCGCTGGTTCGTGCGGCCCACGGCGGCCTCGAGGCAGCGCGCGAAGGAGAACTTGAGCTTCTCCTCCTCGTCCTCGCGCGGCAGCTCAAAGTCGCGCAGCGCGTACGCGAGCTTGAGCTGGTGCATGAGCCGGAAAAGGAAGAGCGAGAGCTTGACGCTGTCGAACGAGCAGCCGGCGTAGTGCTCGTAGATGAACTCGCGCGCGCCGTCCTCCGAGGCGCGGCGCTGCGCCGCCCAGTGGGCCAGCAGCGCCGACTTGCCCGTGCCCGGCTGCCCCACGACGACCAGCAGCGACGGCGCGGCGCCTACGGCGTCGCCGCTGCTGCAGTGGTCGTTCAGCAGGCGCAGGTACTGGCTCGACGCGGCGTACACAAAGTCGCGCGAGCGGCTCCGCGCGAACGCCGCGTGCGTCGCGTTCTCGCGCGACACGACCGTCGTCTCGACGCGCTCGACGCGCTCCGTGGGCTGCAGCAGCTCGTCGCCATGGCCGTGGGCGTTGGCGTGGGCCGCCGCGGTGGACGACGCGCCGCCGAGCGTGCTCCGCTTGGTGGGCGACGCGGCCGCCTTCCCCATTGGGCCGCTCGCTCGTGTGGAACTGTCGACCTGCAGCAACGTGGACGGATCGCTTTCGCGCCCCTTCCCCCCCCCCAAAATAAGTCGGAAACGGACGCTGCCGCAGAGTTCATTACTTGCATTTTCAGATGCTTCTCCCTCCTCCTCCTCGTCGTCCGCGGTGTGGAAACGGAGGCCGCGCGTTCGACGTCCATCGACACCAAAGCTACGTCGACGCGTCGGCGGGCTTCTGGAGCCGCTGCAGCGCGGCAAGGCGGACCTTTTCGCGCCGGTCAGCGAGCGTGGAAGTCGAGGCCGCCGCCTTGGTCTCGCTGGTGCCGCCCAGCGTCATGCCCGAGCCTGATCAGCACACCACCACAGTCGTCAGAGATCTCGACGTCCACGTGTCTGTGGATGTATATGCATGTATATATATATGTATATATGTATATGTATATGGAGACGCACCGGCAAAGGCCGTGGGACGCGCGTTGCTGTTGACGGAAGGAGCCGATGCCGCCGAGTTGTCGCCTACGGGCGCCTGGGCCGAGAGGTCCTCCGGCAGCAGGCAGCTGAAGAACGAGCCGAGGTACGCGGCGCGGTTGATGTGCGACGGGATGGGCTTGTTGAGCAGGAGCTGGCAGAGCGCGTCCGAGTACGCGTTGCAGTTCCTGAGGCGTCGCCGTCCGTCCGTCAGCACCGCAGGAGAACAGCACAGCAGGAGAACCCTCCGTAGTGAGAAAGTATAGAGCGACTCACTTGGTGAAGAGGTTGTAGCTCGCGCCGTCGAACTCGCGGCGCAGCGAGAGCGCGAGGTTGCGCGCCTCGGCGGCCGAGCCGGGGAACACGCCCATGTCGATGGACTCGCGGAAGCGCGCGCCTGCCCGTTAAGAGAGATGCCTTCAGCTACGATGGCGCAGGGTACACGGATGAAGAAAAAGAGAGAAAAAAGAAAAAAAGAAACGTACCCGGCGCCTGCCGCGGCGTGGACGCGAAGACGCCAGCGCCGCTCGCGAACGAGAACTCGTCGCCGGCGATCTCGATGCCCGTGTGGAAGAGGCCGAGGCCAAAGTCTGCGATAGCTTACGCGACGCCGTGAGGGGATACCCACGCAGACAGCGAGTGGGGGGGGGGGGGGG
>JAADVV010000355.1:0-17863 GCA_023335905.1 Pythium pyrilobum | reverse complement strand
TCGTGGGCTAGAAACTACACGGCCGTGTACCCTGGCGAGGCCACGAGCATAGCCAGGGAGATCTTGGTCCAGCGGTCTTGGTCCAGCGCAGCGGATCATTTAAAAATGACCAAATTCTGGTCTGTCGAACATACTGAAGCAAGCAGTTCGTGTAAGGCAGTACGCACGTACGTTCCACGATGCTGCATCCGCTGGCATAGACGGACACTGCTTCTCGCGTCAATGGAAAGATGGACTTGTATTATAGTGAGTTTGAGCTGCTGGGGCATCCGCTTCAAACAAACGTTGACTGAAAACGTCAACTTGCTGGCTCGTTTTCGGCGGCAAATCGTGCTCATATAGAAGGCCAGAAGCTCGCACCGGCCTTCGAGAGCTCGGTGACGCAGAGGAGCCGCACATTGACGGAACCCAATGGCTTTTTCGCGGTGCTCAGCGAGTGCACGAACCCAAACGCGCTGGAGGCTGCGCGTCTTTGAGGCGAGTTGCAGCGTTCTTGAGTGACACTTGTCCGCTTCCCGCTCAGCGAGACCTCCCTTGCGCTGCGCGTTCTGCCATCGAGACAGTTAAGCACGTGGATGCGTCGTCCCAATGCACACGGGTTCCGCTGCTGGTGTTGCTTCTAATACGACTGGACGTGTTCTTGAGCAGGTCGGACCTGAAATGGCACCCACGTTCGGTGGCGCTAGCCTTGTGCAGCCATCGCCTTGGTCACACAAACGAGGTGCTTGTTGTTGTTGTTGTTGTTGTTGTAAACGAGGTGCTTGTGCATGTTAGCTGAACAGGCGATTCTTGACTTTAGTGGCTGTTACCACTATTAAGCTCTGTACTGTACTATCGGCAGGACCCCCTCGCAAGACACGGAGCCGCCAGAATCCGACAGGCAGGCCGAGGCGGAGGAAGAAGCAACATGGCGCAGGAGTGGTGGTTCTGGCCCGCGGTCTTCGCGGCGCTCGTTGTGCTGGTGCGTACGGGAGGCCCCTTCTTCGCTCTATGATATGTATCACCTTTTCCTGACGTGCGTTGGTCTGTGCTTGCTGTAGTCGTTCGTCTACACGAAGATCCGCGCGCCGGGCTTTGACGTCAAGGGCAAGCACGTCTTCATCACGGGCGGCTCGTCCGGGCTCGGCCTCTCGCTCGCGATCAAGTGCGCCAAGCGCGGAGCCAAGGTGGGTTTCCCTCCACGTCTTTTTCGGAGTGAACAGCGGAAACCAACGTATCGATCGATGGTGAGGTGCGATTAGGTTTCCATTGTCGCGCGTTCGCAGGAGAAGCTCGACGCCGCCAAGGTCGAGATCGGCGCCGCGGTGGCCAACTGCGACGTGTTCGTGCAGTCGACGGATGTGACCAACTTTGAGTCGGTCAAGAGTGCGATCGCGGCCGCCAACAAGTTCCACAAGCAGCCGACCGACAAGGTGATCTGCTGCGCGGGCCTCGCGGCGCCGGGCATTATGGTCGACCAGGACGTTGCGGTGTTCCGCAAGATGATGGACCTGAACTACTTTGGCGTCGTCCACACCGTCAAGGCCGCGCTTCCGGCAATGATCGAGGCCGACAACCGCGGCCACGTTATCATCATCGCGTCGGGCTGCTCGATGCTGTCGTTCATCGGCTACACGCAGTACGCCAGCTCCAAGTACGCGCTGCGCGGCCTCGCGGAGGCGCTGCGCAACGAGCTGCGTCTGTACAACATGGCCACCTCCATTTTCTACCCGGGAAACATTGACTCGCCGGGCTTCGCCGAGGAGAACAAGATCAAGCCCGAGGAGACCAAGGAGATCGAAGGCGCGAGCTCGCCGGAGACCCCCGACTCGGTGGCTGATAGCCTGATCAGCGGGCTCAGTGACGGCCAGTTTGCCATCACCAACGACCCGATCATCTTCGTTCTACGTCTGATCTCGAACGGCGTGTCGCCGCGCATGAACACGCCGCTGGAGGTGCTGCTCTTCCCGATCGCCGTGATCATCCAGGTAGGCTTTGGCATCTACATGGACTTCGTCGTCTCGAAGTCGGCCAAGAAAAAGCGTAGCGTCGCCAAGGAGAAGGCCAACTAGCATTGCAAGCTTGAGTACTCCTCTCGTACTACTCGTAGTAGCATACTACGTAGTATACAGTAGTGAGAAGAGCGATGCATGACCACAGCGATGCATTCGTGCGTGGTTCATTGGTGCTTGATCCTTCTTTCCGTTTAGGCAGAGGGTTACGCTGAGCGTAACCTATCTTTAAAAGTACGGTAAATGTATCCAAAATACGGTATCTTCCGAGTACGAGTATACATCTTCGACGTATACTCGGAAATGGTACCGCGATCTACCTCATCAAAGGACGGTTTCCACGCGCTTTTTGCGACTGACCAATCCGGAGCCGCGCAGTTTCTGAGACCAAGTGACAAGCACGCGCTCGCGGTGGATGGCCACTACGCGACCTCTCTCTGCATCTTCCGCCGCCCGCCGCTGCGACTAGTCCGCTTCCCGCATCCTGCCCAATATGACCGTCTCTTCCCCACCATCCTCCGGCACCAAGAACGCCGCGCCGCCGGCCGCCGCGCAGCCGCAGCTCAAGAAGGCGCGCGTCGAGTACTCGGACGAGTCGGTGCGCGCGTGCTTCTTCCCGGGCCTGCTCGACGCCGCCAACGTCGAGCAGCTCGCGGCAGCCTACAAGACCTCGGCGCCGTATTTGCACACGTGTATCCCGTCGCTCGTGGCGCCGGAGCTGCTGCGCGACGTGCGCAAGGAGATTGAAGAGCACCTCGTGTTCACCGAGAAGGAGACCGACATCTATAAGGTGCTGCAGACCGGTGACCTCGCCAACATCGACGGGCTGCCCGAGGAGGAGCGCAAGCAGCTCGCGAACCTGCACCGCCTGCGCAACGCCATGTACTCACAGACGTTCCGCGACTTTGTCTCGCGCGTCACGGGCTGCGGCCCGCTCTCGGCGTCCAAGCAGGACGTGTCCATCAACAGCTACTGCCAGGGCTCCCACCTGCTCAACCACGACGACGTGATCGGCACGCGCCGCGTGTCCTACATTCTCTACCTGCCGGACCCGCAGGAATGGGACCCGGCGTTTGGCGGCGCGCTTGAGCTCTACCCGTGCGTGGCCAAGGGCACGCCCGACGTGGCGCCAACGCTCACGCTGCCGCCCAAGTGGAACCAGTTTGTCATGTTCACGGTGCAGCCCGGGTACTCGTTCCACAGCGTGCAGGAGGTCACGGCGCCGCACGACCGACTCTCGATCTCGGGATGGTTCCACCTGCCGCAGCAAGGTGAGCCCGGCTTCCTCGAGGACGCGGCCGACCAGGACGCCGCGCCAGCGTCGCTCGCGCAGCTCGAGGACGACTCGCGTGACGCCGAGTTCCCGTTCGTCGCCGTCGACGGGAAGAGCGACGCGTCATCCGAGCTCACGGACGCCGACCGTGCGTACCTCGCCAAGTTCCTCAACCCGGACTACCTCAAGCCCGACAGCCTCGCGCAGATCAACGAGCGCTTTGGCGAGGACTCGTCCGTGCAGCTCAACGACTTTCTCAACAAGGAGTACGCGGGCGCGCTGCAGCCGACGCTCGTCGCGGCCGACGAGCGCGACGGGCTCGCGAACGGCGAGTCCAAGATGGTCCACGGCACGGGCGTCCACGCTGGCTGGCTCGTGCAGGGCTCGCCTGTGAAGCAGCGCTTCATGGTGGTCACGCACGAGGCCCAGGACGCCGAGCCGGCCGAGGTAGCCAAGCTGCGCGAACTGCAGGCACTGTTCAAGTCGGAGGCGCTGCGCCGCTGGACGGCCGAGGTCGCCGGCTCGAGCGTCACGCACGTGCGCGGGCGCGCGCGCCGCTTCCGCGCCGGCCTCGACTACTCGCTCGGCACGTCGTCCAACCTCACAAGCATTTTGGACATGACGCTGAGCGTCACGCCGGCGAGCGAATGCTGGGAGGAAGGCGAGGTCGGCGGCTACGAGTGCTACATCGCCGGCGACGAGGAGAATGATGACCCGGCCGTGTACCGCCAGGCCGCGGACGACGCCGACACGCTGCTCGCGACCCAGGCCGGCTGGAACACGCTCACGGTCGTGATGCGCGACCAGGGCGTGATGCGCTTCGTCAAGTACGTGTCCGCGCTCGCGAGCGGCTCGCGGTGGGACCTCTCGTACGAGTACTTGCTGCAAAGCGACAAGCAGGAGAACGGAGATGCCGCGGCGGCCAACGAACAAGCCTAACACGAAGATGGCGCATGGTGAGCGATGCTGTCTTCTCTTCCATTCCGACGAAACGGGGGCGCGGAGAAGCGATAATGTATGTCTATGGAAACAACCGAGTTTACTGGCCGCGGCGCGTACGACATACAGCTCGCCCACCGATCTGATCATGTTTATAGGGGCGTTTTGCATACCTGAGGATGCGGTCACGAGCTAGGTCTCTACCCGCGACGCTTGCTGAGTCGCCAAGCGTCTGGCGGGTTGTGGCGGTCATACAGTGGCTCGATCTTCTCATTGCGCTTGCGCTTGGACAGCTTGGTCGGGTCGCCCTTCTTGAAGAACGCCGGCGCCAGCTCGACGAGCCACTTGGGCTCGATCGTCATGATGCTACGCATGTACTCCTTCGTTGTGAGCACGAGCTCGTGGTACAGCACCCACTCCGGGTTCTTGTTGAACAGCGCACTCGACGGGTGGATGTACACGGGCTGTCCCTCGACCATCGTGCGATACCCCTCCTGCGGATCTTTCTTGGCCGTGTTGGCGAAGTAGCCGGCGACGATAGCGCGACGCACCTTGTTCAAGTTGCGTCCGCAGGACGTCACGTCCATCTTGTAGCGATCCAGAATCGACAAAAGCTGCTTGCGCACGTCCTGCGCACGACGGATGGCACGCGCCTGGATAAAGTTTTCAAAGCACCACGGATTCGAAAACTTCGAGTTCTTCCAGGCTTCGTACACGGCCAGTAGAGTCAGGTGGTCGCCTTCGGCCTGGTGGAACTTGGCCTTCTTCTGGTCGGCCTGAGCTTGTTTCTCCTTGGGACGGAAAAACACGGTCTCCACGGACAGCATCGCGACGATCGTGAGAACTTCCTCGGCGCAGCCTAGCACGACCGACGTCAGAAGCACCTTGGCATTCTTCGGCTCAACGGGGAACTCGGCCATCTTCTTGCCCAGTCGGGTCAGCAAACCTTCGTCGTCTAGAGCTCCCAGTCCATAGAGGCTTTCAAGCGCGAGGATCATTGACTGCTGCGGGGGCGGATCCATGAAGTCGAAATTCATGAGATCGTTGATCCCCATGGCCTTCAACTGCAGCACGACTGAGCTGAGGTTGGCACGCTGGATCTCGGGGATCGTCGTCGACAGCATCTCATTCTTGTAGGCGTTTTCAGTGTACAGACGATAGCATTTACCGGGCCCCGTACGTCCTGCACGGCCTGCTCGCTGGCGAGCCGATGCCTGCGAGCACGGAACCACGACGAGCGAGTCCATGCCCACCTTTGGGTTGAATGCCTTCTGCTTACAAAAGCCCGGGTCGACGACGTAGTAGATACCGTCAATGGTCAGCGATGCCTCGGCGATGTTTGTCGCCACAACACACTTGCGCGATCCCTTGGGCGCTGGTTCGAAGATCCGGGACTGCATCTCTGAGGGCAGCGCACCATACACGGGGAGGATGATGAGCTCAGGTGCGAGTGCCCTCTCTTGTAATGACTTGATGCGTTGGTATAATACTTCGCACGCTGTGTCGATCTCTTCTTGACCTGTGAGGAAAAGCAGGATGTCTCCTTCTGGCTCGGACAAGTGAATCTGCATCACACACAGCAGCGCTGCGTCGAGGTAATCCAGTTCGGGCTCCTTCGTGTACAAGATTTCCACGGGGAACGTACGACCTGGGATCGTGAAGATCGGGCAATCAAAGAAGTAGCTGCTAAACTTCTCAGCGTCGAGCGTCGCGGAAGTCACAATGAGCTTCATATCCTTGCGTTTCTTGATCAGCTCCTTAAGCAGACCAAACAGCACGTCCGTGTTGATCGTGCGCTCATGGGCTTCATCCAGCATAAGCGCCGAGTACTTGGACAACTTGTTGTCCGCCAGATATTCACGAAGAAGCATACCCTCGGTCATGTACTTGATCACGGTCTCCGGCGACGTGCAATCCTCGAAACGCATCGAGTAACCCACTTCTTGGCCGAGCTCACAGCCAAACTCCTCCGCAACACGCTTCGCGACGGACGAGGCCGCAACACGACGCGGCTGCGTACAGCCGATAATTCCTTTTGACGTCAGGCCCATCTCAGCCATGTACTGGGTCATTTGGGTGGTCTTGCCGGAACCCGTTTCACCAATCACAACAAGCACCTGGTTCTCCGCAATGGCCTTCATGAGCTGACGCTTAAGCTTGAATACGGGCAGACTCTCACGCTGCTCCAGGATCGACTTGCTGGATACAATGCCGTACGAAAGGTTCTTGCCCACGGACTTCTGCTTCCACTCCGGCATCTCGAAGGATGAACCCATGTTTATACCCCGAAGTTCCTGTGCGAAGTGGCGTTCACCTGCTTCAGGCATCGGGTCCTCCCAAGGACGGTTCAGATCCTTGGGAATCGAGTCGATCAACTGGTTGGCCTGCGTCTGACGCAACTCGCGTCGCTCCTTCGCCAGGTTGGACTGGGTCATCGCCGCTCGCTGCATCGATCCATCCGGATTCTTGACGACTTTGACTGGCGACAGCTCGCGACTGACATGAGTCTGGCCACGCAGGAAAATCGGTTCTTCGTCATTCAACTCAACCTCAAAGTTCTCTTCCGTGCCGTCGATATCCAAAATACCGTGGTCCTCGTCAAAAGTCGGATAATCTTCCACGGACAGCACACCCGAGTTGATGAGCTGCCGCGCTTCCCACCGCTCGGGGGACGACATGCGCTTCGCTGCTCGCTGTGGTTTGGAGTCATCCTCGTCGTCGTGGTTGAGTCGGTGCATGCCTGGCGCAAGCGGGTTAATCCACGACTTGTTGTCGGCGCTCGATCTCGCGTCCTCGCGCGCTCGCTGCGCACCGTCCATGGAGCGCGTGGGCATCAGATCTTCGCCCGTCTTCTGGTCCACATCACGCATGGACATGGACACCTTGGCGCCTGTGATGGAGATGATCTTGACCTTGACACGTTCGCCGCGACGCACAAAATCCTTGACGTTTGTCACGCGCTGCGCCGAGAGACTGGAAACGTGGACCAGCCCTTCCTTCTTCTCGCCAGCAAACGACTCCTCCAGCTCGACAAACACACCAAAATCCATGGTCTTGGTCACACGGCCGTCATAGATGCCGTACAACTCGAGCTGGGACGACCGGCTCTTGCTGCTTCCGTAGCGGTCGCCGCCGTCGTCGTCGCGGTGGCGTCTGTCGCGGCCACGGTCCCGCGATCGGTCACGGTCTCGACCGCGTTCTCGCTCACGACTGCGGCTTCTCGAATCACGACGGCGGTGGCGGCGGTCGTCATCGTCGCGCCGTCCACCACGAGAGTCTCTCGCGTCTCTGTCGCCGCGCCCGCTCCCGCCACCACTGCTCGGCCCATACTTGGAAGGCGGCCCCGACGCGACTGGCATCTCCATACGGCTATCACGCCGTCCACGAGCGTCCCTCTGTGGCGGCAAGTCATCATCCTCGGCCATGACTGTGGCGACGCCCACGATGTCTGCGGCCGTGAGCTGCTCGTCGTCCTTGATCTCGTACTTGCGCAGCTTCTCCTGCCGCTTCTGCTCGCTCGTCTTGGGCGCGGCGGCGCCTTTCTTCTCCGCGCCGGGCTTGCGCGGCGCCATGGTGTTGACGATGCGGAAGAGGTTCTCCGCGAGTGCCTCGGGCAGCGGCAGATCCTGCTCGCGGATCGCGCCGAGAAACGTGGAGCACGACGCGCTCTCGCGCACCATCTCGATGATGAACTCGGCGAGCGTCTTGTCGCTCATGCCCAGGTGGTTCTCCAGCTCCGTGCAGATCTTGGAGACCAGACTCAGCTCCTGAAGCCTCTCCATGGCGTCGCGAGCGTGCGTTCCTTTTCCTCCTCCTTCCTTTGTCGCCTTCTTGGTTGCTTGGGTTTCCCTTTGGGGTTTCCCCTTCCACTTACTTGTGGGCCTACCATACGTGCCACATGATCATGTGGGTTGCTCCATAATAGGTTCCAGAATGCGTCTAAAAGCGCAATGTGGGACGCTCCAGAGTGTGCAAATGTTCTGTCCGCGCAGACTGATCGGGTGAGCAGGCTGGTTTACGTGGGGGTGAGCAGCTGTTGACTGCGTCAAACAAAGCGGAGAGGAGGACTCCCCACTGTGGGGAGAGACGACCTGGTGCAGACTGATCACACTGTGGAGCAAAGCAGAAGATGGAACCCTGCGGCGCGCTTCTATTGAGGGTACTTCAACCGGACCATCACTCTGCATGCCTCCGCCGATTCAAGTTGTGTTGATGATACCGGCGATTCATCATCTGGTGTTGCGAACATAAGTCGGCCGCGCGTCTAGAAGGTCGAAAGGCTGATAGACTGCCACTCACCCTTCTCCCTCCGCGCACCGCCAAACTATCTATCACGCCAATATGAACAAGGACATCGCGCCGGCCGAGTACCTGCACTACCTGGACGCACACCTCGCGCACGCCGCCGCGGCGTCGGGCCTGGGAGGCGTCGCCGCGCCCATGACCGCCGCCGCGTCCGCCGTGGACCACCACCACTTGCTGCAGGACGAAGGGACGTCGTCGTCGGCGTCGTCGGCGTCGCCCGCGCAGTCGCCCGCGAGCCACCGCGATCGCCACATGATGGACCACGAGGACCACGAGGACGCCGACGAAGAGATGGACGGCGACGACGAGAACAACAAGGAGAAGTGGGCCAAGCGCCACATGTGTGACGTACCCGACTGCGGCAAGAGTTTTGACTCCAAGTGGGCGCTCATCCGGTATGAATAAAGCGGAAACGCGATGGTGGGATCCCCATGCTGACGGACGGATGTTATCTTTACTGGGCAGACACATTCGCGTCCACACGGGCGAGAAACCGTTCCCGTGCACGTTCCAGGACTGCGACAAGTCGTTTGCCGAGAAGTCGGCCATGACGCGCCACCTGCAGACCCACTCGCGCGACAAGCCGTACAAGTGCACGTACCCGGGCTGCACCAAGAGCTTCAAGGGCAAGGACTATCTCGAATTCCACCTCAAGATCCACGCCGAGGGCAACCCGTACGCGTGCGAGCACCCGTCCTGCTCCAAGACGTTCTGCAGTCCGAAGAGCCTCAAGAAGCACATTCGGCTGTGGCACAACCCGGGCGGCAAGAGTACATCTATGGAGCAGCAGCTTCGCGAACGGATCATCAAGATGGCCACGCGGAACAAGGAGAAGACGCGGAAATTCGAGTCGACGATCCGCAACCTCATGGACGAGAACGAAGCCCTCAAGCGGAGAGTCGCCGAGTTTGAAGCCCACATGCGACGAGCGTGATCGCGCTCCCCGTGAACATATCCTCCTCTCCCACCTTATCTATCAGCCTCTCGCTTGTTGCGGCTGCGACGACCACGCCGCCCCAGTCTCCACGTCCACCGCGCGCCAGCAGAGCTCCATCGTTGTACACATCGACACACATAATGTGCATCCACAAATCTGTTTAGTAAACGCGTGCCGCTCCCGTGGATGCGTAGTCTTCGTTTGGGCATTTTCGCCAACCGGACCAACTCTTGCGCAGCTGACTGCAACTTGAAGTCCTTGAAAGATCCCGCCACGGATTGATCTGTCCACAACAACGAGAAACCAAACTTCCGTCTTTGTCTCCCGCGGATACGACAACGTGGGGGCGAATCGGAGGCGGGTAGTCAACACAAGTCGAGCAGGAGGAAAGATAAAACCTATCGCACACAGCGGGTTGGCTGCTGTATTGGAGCTACGCGCTTATGCGCCGCGCGGCTTGGGGCCACCCGCAGGCTTGGCCATAATGATCTGATCAACACGTAGCACCGTGATGGCCGCGTCCGCACCGAGTCGCAGCGCCGATCGCTTCGTCGCTAAGTGGTCCCAGATGCCTACGCTCAGCGCGTCCGTCACGACGTGCGTCGATGCCTCACCCTGAACAGCATTGGATCGAACACATATCAGACACCGCCGCCCCACAAGACCCAAAAGATGTGATAGCATCGTACCTCAACGTCCACGCCCGCATTCAGGTTGCCAGCGGCGTGCGAGGCGTACAGGCTCGAGATGACTTCCGTGCCCATCTTGCCCGAGTTCTCCGCCAGGATTCGCGGCACGATTTCGAGCGCGTCGGCAAATTTCTTGATCGCGTACTGGTCAAGACCTGGCGTCGCCTCGCCAAAGTTCTTGATCTGTCGCGAGAGTTCAAGCTCGGTCGCACCGGCGCCGGCGACGAAGCGGGCGTCCTTGCAGGAAGCCTTGACGCAGTTGACGCCGTCGTCTGCGTATCAATAAAACACCCGCAAATCAGTCCACATCAATTCTCGTCGACGAAAAGCACGACAGCAGCATCCACTCACCGATTGCTCGCTCAATGTCGTTCAGCACGTTCTCCGTGCTCGAACGCAGCACGATCGTCGCCATCTTGGCGTCCTCCTCGTCTTGTCGGAAGATCGTGACCTTGCGGCCACCAATCTCCTTCACCATCACGCTGTCACAGAAACCCATCTCGTCCGGCGTCGGCGCGCCGAGACGCACGAGCGCGTTCGCGTTGACCGCACGGCAGAGACGGCGCAGCTCCCACTTGGACTGGATCTTGATCGCCATCAGCTCGTACTTCTCCAAGAAGTGGAGAGCCATCTCGCTGATCGAGCCGCCCGAGACGACGACCTTGGCGCCACTCTCGGCGATACCACGGATCGCCTCCTCGAGGTTCTTCTCCTCGCTCTTGTTGTAGTTCATGAGCTCGTCGGCGTCCTTGATGAGCACGGTGCTCTTGGCCTCGGTCGACGAAACCTCGATGCCGCAGCCGAAGACCGCGATCTTAGCGCTAATAGCCTTCTTCACGGCACCCTCCGAGCCGCGCTGGACGACCATGCCCTTGAGCACGGTCGAGTCCATGAGGTTGCCGCCGCGGATCTTACACACACGGATGTTGTCGACATTGATGCTTGGCTTCTTGGGCGCCGACGGCATGACCGTGAGACACGCCTCCGTGACGAGCTTGGCGAGGAAATCCTCAAAGCCAAACTGCTTGGACGCGAGCGAGGTCTTGATCGCCTTCTCGAGCTCGGTCGCGTCGCGCACGTTCTCGATCTGGGCCGACTCGAGGCTCTCGAGGATCTCGATACACTTGTCGTAGGCCTTCTGGTAACCCGTGACGATCTCGCTCGCGTGGAGCCCCATGCGCAGCAGGCTCGCGGCCTCCATGAGCAGCTCGCCGGCGAGCGACACGACGAGACACGTGCCGTCGCCGTAGTCGTTCTCCTGCATCTTGGCGGCCATGGCGACCATCTTGGCCGCCGGGTGGACGACCTCGAGCTCGCTCACGATCGTGGCCGTGTCGCTCGTCACGAAGATCTTCTCCAAGTGGTTGATCACGAGCTTGTTCATGCCGTTCGGGCCGAGCGACGAGCGCGTGATGGCCGCGAGCTGCTTGACCGCATCGATGTTCTTGGCCACGGCCTGGTCCACGCCTTCAAAGTGCTTGTGTCCGTCCTTGAGCATCGACGAGATGCCGCCGCCCACGTTGAATCCCATCGACTTGGCCATCGTTGCCTTGTTCTGCCTGCTCTCCTGTTGCTTGGTCGCGTGGGTCGCCCTGCTCCAAATGATCGCACCAATCTATGGAAATCTTCACCTCCTCCCACCACACGCACCCTATGGACGCCTTTTCCACCAATGGAATCGAGTGAAAAGGGGAGAACAGATCTGGATTGGTAGAAATGGAAAGGAGATTAAATACGGTATATTTGCATTTGCACGGTAACTGGCGGGGAAAAAAGGCATGAAACGCAACATGCGAGGGGGCAGTCACGGTCGCGTGCTCGCCTGCTCGTCAAGCTGGCCGAAAAAGTCGCCGGCGATGCAGATCACGATGTTGAGCGTCTTGAGCTGAGCGGCGTCATCGTACACGAGGGCGTTGCGCAGCGCCCAGCAGCGGCGCAGAAGCTGGCGGATCGTCGCGGCGACTTCCGCGTGGACGGGCTTGTCGAGGCGAGCGAGCAGCGCGTAGATCCACACACCTCGCGCCCGCGACACCGAATCCATGGATTCCAGCCATTCCGTGTGGTACACGAGCAGCTTTCTAGTCAGCACCTGGTCGAATTGCAGCAGCAAACGGAGATGCGGCGGCGTCCCGAATGCCGCCGTCGACAGCGATTCCTCGCTTGACGACGGGGCGTCAGCACTTGGCTTGCCGAAAAAGAATGCACTCCATCCGTCGCCATCGTTCATTCGAGGCACTTGGGTGCGTAGCACACTCGCCGATACGGTGGTGCCGTCCCCAATGACGATATTCTTCTCTCGAGGAGGTGGGCCGACCTCTTGCCATCGCGCGAGAAGCTGCCGCAGCTCAGCAAAGTCTGCGAGTAGCTCCTGCTTCCACCCTTCACTGGGTAGAAGCGCCTCGCTCGTGACGGTACTCAGCTCTTGCATGGCCGGCATGTTCGCCGTCTGCTTGCGGTCGTATTGGCGAGGATCCACATCCGAGACCACGACGTCCGGGATGCCTTCGGCTTCAATACGCACGCGCCACAGATACTCCTGCACGTCCATGGGTGGAAGTCCCTGCTTCATGCGCTGCACGATCGCTGCCACGTCCACCGACTCTTCGTCCACCGGCAGCACCGCCGACATCATCTTGGCCAGCGCCGTCGGCTCGCTTCTTGGATGATTGGGTTACACTCGCAGCAACGAGTGTAACCAGCCAGAAACGGGTTGTGTGGAAATACCCAAACCCGCCTCCTCAGTGACCCGACCCACCTTTGTGGACCTGAAAGGCCATGGAATTCCTTCCACTGGTGCCAATCAGACCGACCGAGATGGTGACGACGACGCCACTGGATGCCGTCGCCGAGCTGCAGGCCGTCGTGGCGCAGCTCGCGCCGGCGCTGCGCCCGCAGGTGTTGCCCAAGGGCTTACAGTACGGACTCGACGTGCTGCTGAGCCTCTGCGCGTCAGAGCAGCAGAAGAAGACGCTGCGCGACGCAATTGACCAGCACGCACCAGCCACCGCCAAGACTGAGGGCCGCGCGGCGTACGCCGTCGGCGCGTTCGACGTTGCGCGCCGCGTGTTCAGCGTGGAGATGATCGCGTGGCTGACGGGGGAAGAGGCCCTCGTGCACGAGTTCCCGCGCTTCATTGAGATGCAACTGGACGACGAGGAGAAAGTGCGTTGTAGCGTTTAGATCCGCTCGCGATGCGCTGGCATCTTCGCTCTCCATTTGCTGACGTTGCTGATGTTTAATGACATTGAACAGGCGCAGGAGATCATCGCGCTATTCCTGAAGCAGAATGGCCACGACGAGAGCGACAAGATGGCCGCGCAGCAGTGCTTCAACGCCGCGTTCGCGCTGCAGACGCTGCTTCGCGCGTTCCCACGCCCGCCCGTCGCGATCAACGGCAAGGCGCTCGAGATTGACGAGTCGACGGATGTGCGCAAGGCCATCGTGGATGCGCTGTTCCAGAAGAAGGAGAAGAAGACCAAAGCGACCGACAAGTCGCCCGTGCAGCAGAAGCCCGCGAAGAGCAAGAAGCGCAAGGCCGCGAGCAAGCAGTGAGCACGTCTCCCCACTCTAATCCATATAGACACACTCTCTCTCATCAATGTAACTTAATACACGACCGAAAGAAAATCGTCCACATATCGTTCTTCAGTGCTAGCCCACAAAGGCTCCGCTGGCGCGAAGGTGGACTTGGAGATGCATGTTGACTTCCTCGTGGTGAGAGAGAAAGGGGAAGTCGCCGGCGTCCTTAATCATCGCCTATTGAACATCAAGCGACAGATGATGAATACACACTGGTATCCGCCATGCTCGAGCCTTTCGGAACGCCGTACCCTTTTCGCATGCGGATAGCGCTCCCATAGCTGGTCGCGCAGTTGCACCGGAAGCCGCGTATCCTCGTAGCTCTTCAAGCAGAATTCGCGCTTTCAGTCCGCATCATGCAGGTACATGGTGTTTGCACTCACTCACATCAATCAGTGTGATCTTCTCGTCCGGTAAGACCACTCGCCAGCTCTTTGGGTTGGACGGCAAACACTGGAGCGTCAAGAAGCATGCGGCTTCTTGTTGGGTCAGCTTGTCCACCTATTCAATTCGGTAGTGACCAACTCATCAACAATTTAGGGATCGTTGCCAAACTTGCCACCAACCTGGTCAGCCATGTAGTTGACCGCACGCACACGCGCTGGGTTCCTGCTTTGCTGCGTGGGGAATTGCTCCAGCATGTACCTGCACACACATCCAATCAGTCGCACTCGTTCGCCAATCACTCTTTTTGTTTCCCCCACACGCTTCCGCTCGTACTTCTTCAGGTAGAAGTCTGGCATGAACGCCAACCTACAGAGAAGCGCCCATCGCTATGTAAGAAAGACCTCGCGTTTGCATCCCGCACATCGGTTAGCATCGACAGACTCACGTTTTCAGCCACGGAGTGCTGCCGACAAACGCCTTCGTGGAACAAAATCCCTGGGTCATCGCGAGGGAGGTGATGCGGTGTGGGTACTGAGCAGCGTAACGCTACGCGGGCGAACATGCATTAGATCACGACAGCGAACGAGGTTCGAAAGGTGGAATTGGCTATACCTGCGCGAGGTAAGCGCCAAGTGAAACACCGTACACGTGGACCTACAGCGAGCGACGAGCAGCACACTCCACGTGTTCATAGGCTAAACTGTTATGCTGATTCAACGTAGCCAGCAAATACCTGTTGGAGGCCCATGGCGTCCAGGAAGCGGTCGAAGCTGTGGACCCACTCGTCATGGGTCCACACGATGGGATGCTGCACCTTCACCAACACAACATCACGGTCACTCATGGGGCTCATGGGGGGTGCGACTGCGAAGAGGCCGCACACCAACGCACTGCAATCACGCGGTAGCCTCTCGAAGCCAACTCAGCGGCCTGGAGGTGGAAACATTTAGCTGAGCCGCTGATGCCAGGCAGACACACGAGTGTCGGCTGCGGCGCTGTGGCGTCGGTTCGCTCCCGCGCCGCGAGGGACTTGGGTCTGCCGCAGTCATAGTACTCCCACGTGTGGCCATCGTACGTGGTCACTCGCTGGCGCGCCGTCTGCTGCAGGAACGCGCGCTCGCTCTCGAGAAACGTGGACGGCGCCGCCATCATGGATCTGCTCGATCTTGGAGAGCCACACATGGAGAAAGGAAGAAGAACCCTTTAAATTAGATACCCCACAATTCCCAATGCTGACCCATCGGGGTCCCACAGGAACTCTATAAACCCATGCCGAACGGACGCCCTTGTTCTTGTCATCAGTCGGCGAACTCGGAGACGTGGTGGGCAAACTTGCGCTTCTCCAGTCGCTGCTGCTTGAACTTCTTGTCCACAATGTTCTTCTGCCTGTCGTCGCGGTCCTTGCGCTTCTGGAGCGTGCCCTTCTTGGCGTTGACGCCCGAGTCACGCAGCTTGGTCGAGGCCGGCGGCTCGCGCAGCGCAAAGCTCTTGGCAATGTGGCCAAAGTGGAGGCCGCGCACGTGGAAGATGCCGCGCGTGTCGGACGAGTGGGTCGCGTAGCTGCGCACGAACGAGTGGAAGCCCTGGCACGCGAGCTCGAAGAGATCTTTGTCGCCCAGCAGCGTCTGCTCAAAGAGATACTGCAGGTCGCTCTGCACGACCTCGTGGACGAGCTTCTTGTTCGACTTCATGAAGCCGCCGCCGCTGGCCACGCGGGCGATCGTCTTCTCGAGGCTGAGCGCATTCAGCGCCAGGTTGTGCTTCTTCAGGTAGTCCAAGTACTCGGACTCGGACGGCATGAGGAACAGCAGACTGCTGCCTTCGTTACCGCTTCGCGCCGTACGGCCGACGCGGTGGACGTAATCGCGCGTCTCCGTGGGCGGATCGTACTGCACGATCCACTGCACGGTCGGCAAGTTCAGACCACGCGCCGCGACATCCGTGCAGATGAGCACGCCGTTCGTCGCGGAACAGAAATTCTTGAACGTCGAGGTTCGCTCCTGCTGCGGGATGTTGCCGTGGAGACGGAAGAGCGACCCGTTCGTGCCAAACAGCGGCGACGCGGCGCCAGTCTTGTCCTTCTTCTCCTCACTGGAAGAGGCGCCGCCAGCCGACGCACCCTTTGCCAGGCCCTTCCCTGCGGGCCACGCGCACTTCTGGAAGAGTGCAAAGTGGAAGTCGACGGCATCACACGTCGACATGAAGACGACGATCTTGCACTTCTGGCGCGCCGAGTTGTTAAGCTCCTGCCGCAGGAAGCACGACAAGCCGCACAAGCGCGTCTTGGCCGGCACGATCATGAAGTGCTGCTGCAGCTGGTGCGGCGTCGAGAACTGCTCCTTCTGCTGGTCGTCCTCGACGCGCTTCGTCTTGGCGGCCTCCTTGTCGGCGTCGATGAGCACCGGGTTCACGAGACTCATCTTGGCGAGCTCCTGCACGCCGCTGTTGATGGTCGCAGAGACCAGCAAGTTCTGGCGGCGGCCACCTGTGTACTTGTTGTTCTTCGTCGTGGCGTCGATGATCTCGAGGATTTGCGTGATTTGCTTCTGGAAGCCCATATCGAGCAACCGATCGGCTTCGTCCAGCACGAGAAACTGCAGACGCGAGTAGTTAAACGACTGGGTGTTGACCAAGTGGTCGGCGAGACGGCCGGGCGTCGCGATCAGGATACAGATACCCTTTCGGAGGCGGGCCTTCTCGGCCTTTTTCTTCTCACCACCGACGACCATGCCCGGCACGAGGTACACGAAGGCTTTCGTGAGCTTGTCGGCCGTTTCCTGGATCTGCTGGCACAGCTCACGCGTCGGTGCGAGGATGAGCGCCATGCAGCCGTCCTGACGACCGACACGCGGCTCGATGGACTGGAGCTTCTGGACGATCGGCAGCAGATACGACAGCGTTTTACCGGAACCGGTCTCACTCTTGACGAGCACATCCTTACCGGCGAGAACCTGCGGGATGGTCTTTACCTGTACAGTCGTGGGGCGTGCAAATCCAAAGCCGTGGTTGCTGCTGTCCTTCTTCAAGATGTCGATCAGTCGTGGGTGGAGCTTCATCGACTCGAACGTCGTGTGTGCAAAAATCTTCTCACTGGACGTCGACTCGAGCGGCTTGTCCAGCACCTTGTCGATCGTCGTACGCACGGTCGTGAACGCCTCCGGCACGTAGGCCTCCTTGTTCGGGTTCTTACGAGTCCCGAACGGCTTCTTCTTTTCGTCAACCGGTTCACCATTTTCTCCGACGGCAGTAGCCTCCGCCTTGGCCTCGTCCGGCTCCTCACGCGCCTCTTCCTGCTTGGCAGTCGCCGCAATCGACCGCTTGATGATCGCATCCAGCTCATCGTCACTCTCGTCCTTGGTCGGCTCGGGGAACGTTTCGTCTTCGGTCTCTTCGTCGTCAACGTCGCTGTCAACCTGTGCAGTGTCCTCGTCCTCTACCTCCATGACCGCCGCTGGCTCCTCAACCTTGACCGGCGTCTTCGACTGCCTCGTGAAGCTCACCACTCCGGGCTTCTTCTTCTCTTCCACAGGTGCCGCGAACGGCTTGGCAGGACGACGCGCACTCTCGCCGCCACTGGGTGCAGGCTTTGGCTTCTGCTGCTGCTGCTGCGATTGCGACTGCGGCTTGGCACGGATCTGGACGGCGCTCCCCGCCGCCTTGGCCTTGAGGTTCTTCTTGGCGTTCTTCTTGGCGCGGAAGAGGCTCTTCTTCTTCTTCTGCACGCGCGGGCCGCCGCTCGAGGCCGCGATGTTGAGCTGGAAGC
>JAADVV010000354.1:0-17873 GCA_023335905.1 Pythium pyrilobum | reverse complement strand
CCCCCCCCCCCCCACACTGCTCTGATGGTCTCCATGACACATTATGTACAGGTGTGATTGGCTAATAACGTGATATAAACGTAGTTAATTGGTCGTAAATGGGAAACATATCTTGAAAGGACGCGCCGTTTGGCGTCCGCGGCAGGCGAGTGATACGCGCCTGCAATAGACCGAGACACACCGTTCCTCAGATCCCGCTCATGGCTGGGTATAGCGCCGTCTATTTCTGTCTAATTATACGACGGAATGATGCTCGGCGAGATGCACGCGCGCACTGCTGCGCTGCTCGTGCTGCTTGGGGGTACATGACTCTGAGGAATCTGCTCGCGACGCCACGTTACGCGAGATGGTGAAGGCAGACGATGACGCAGCAGAAGCCGCAGCGACTAAGCCATGCGAGCCACCGGAATCGACTAGTGAAGGTGACTTGACTGTCGACGGTGGAGGCTCGACGTCCACGCAGCACGTTGAGAAAGTTCCCCCCAACAGCGGAATTGACGAACGGCTCCGTTCCATCGAAGACCACAACCGAGCCATCCAGACGCAGCTCGCGACGACCCAGCAAATGATCCAGACACTGACAGACCTCGTCTACGGGCTCCAGTTGCACCCACAGGCTGCTGCTGATTGTAACCAGCAGCCGAGTGGTGCTGGCCCACCCACGACTCTCCTCGCCGCTGTCCCCGATGAGAGTGACGTGTCGCACAAGGAAGCCGACGCCGCGCCAACGACCGAACCAGCCCCGCGGCAGCGCAGCATGGACGAGATCGACTCGATGACGCGCACGATCAGCACCAAGGGCGTCCCCATCGAGGCCAACGACGACACGCTCTCGCCGCTCTCGATCGTCTCGGCCGTGTCCATCGTGCGGCGCATCGCCCGCGTCGCCTCCAAGAAGACACTGCGCGTGCCCGAGATGATCGTGCCCATGATGACGAGGCGGTTCACGCTCAGTTCGCTCGACTTTAGCAAGCGCAAGGAGAGCGGCCCGCGCCGCATCGCGCGGTGGTCGCGCAACCTCTTCTTCAAGCCGCGCGTCGAGCCGGCGGTCACCAGAGGCGAGATCTTCGCCGCGCGCGCCGAGGACTCGCAGGTCGACCGCTACACGATCCGCCACGACTCGGGCGGCCGCACGCTGTGGGACCTCGCCGTGATGGCGATGATCCTCATCGACATCGTGATCACGCCGCTGTCGCTGAGCTTCGCGTACTACCCGTTCGGCCTCGCGGTGTTCAACGCCATGGCGACCGGAGGTTTCGCGGCCGACTTCGTCGTGCAGGCGCTGTCCTCGTACAGTACCAAGCGCGGCGCCGTGGTCTCCGGCCCGGCAAACACCGTGCCGCACTACCTGGGCAGTCTGTGGGCGTTGGCAGACTTCCTCTCGTGGTTCCCGTTCGAGTACCTCGTATCACAGAAGGAAGGCCGGTTCCTCGGCGTCGCCAAGGTCATCCGGCTCGTCAAGATCAGCCAGCTCGCGCGGCGGTTCCACTCGTCCAAGAAGGCCGGCATGTTCCGCCTCATCCGACTGATCAGCATCGTGCTGCTCGTGAGCCACTGCCTGGCGTGCTACTGGAACTGGGTCGCCAAGGAGTGGCAGGTGCGCGAAGACGGGTACCGGGACAAGGCGCTCCTCGACAAGTACGTCTACTGCTGGAGCCTCGTGATCGGCTCGCTCAACGCGAGCCCGCCGGCCATGTACTCGACGATCGAGCAGATCTCGGTCTCCGTGTTCATGCTCATCGGCAACGTGCTGCAGGCGAGCGTGTTCGGCTCGGTGGCCGTGCTCATTCAGTCGTTCGACGAAGAAGAGGTCGAGTACAACAAGAAACTCATCTCGACGTACGAGCGCTGCAAGCTGCTCGACATCCCCGAGCAGCTCGCGGACCGTATTCGCAGCTACTACGAGCACCTCTACCGCGAGACGCGCAGCGTGAACCCGGACGCGGACGCGTTCATCAACGAGCTGTCGCCGGCGCTGATCTGCGAAGTGAAATTTCAGCTCTACCGCGACATGGTCAAGCAGATTCCGTTCTTTTCCTCGAGCAAGATCAGCCCCGTGGTCATCGAGATGCTTGTGCTGCGGCTGCGCACGGTCATCTACATGCAGGACGACGTGGTCATCCGCAAGGGCGAGTTCGGCGACTGGATGGGCTTCATCGGCAGCAAAGGCTCCGTGGGCGTGCTCGACCCGAACTCGGACGTCCACAAGATCGTGCGCATCCTGCGCAAGGGCGACTACTTTGGCGAGATGGGGCTGCTGCACCGCACCAAGCGGACGACGACCGCCGTCGCGCTGTCGTGGGTGCAGATCCACGTGCTGTCGCGAGGAGACCTGGACCAGGTCAAGGAGCAGTACACGGAGGACGCCGAGAGCCTCGAGACCGAGATCCGCAAGTACATGAAGTCGAGGGTCTCGCTCCACGTGCCCGACCCGCTCAGCGCCGTGCAGAGAGAGCTGGTGGCCCAGTTACGGATAGATACCGCTGGTTAAAACAACCCCCTGCGCGATTGCGGGTATCACTGAGTGATACCCGCAATGGCTCAGGGCTTTGGTTCACCGTTCCGAACAAAGCTCAAAGATAGTTTGCTGCTGAAACGGTCGGTGGCTGGGGAAATGCAACCGCTGCACGATGCCGCTTGGGAGAGTGCCATTTGTGGCGCACTGCGTCGCACTGGAATTGACTCGGGAGTGTGGGGCGCCCGATTGATGGGCTGGACACAAACGCTCGCCAGCGATGCTCGACGGCAATACCAGCGACCTTGACGATCTGTCGACACTGCCAACGTCACCGCTGCCGTCGGGGATCGAGTCAGTGTCGCACATCGCTGGCTTGCTACAGCGCGCGACTGAGCCTGACGTGCCGCGCCCAGCGTCCCGCCAGGGGCCGAACCGGCGAGCGGAGAGCCCGCCGCTCGATCGATCCTCGATCCTCCACCACCACGCGAGGAACGAGCATCACCACGGCAAGAGTGACCACCTCCGACGCCTTGAGGACCGGATAGACGAGTTGCAGCAGCAAATGCTGACGACGCAGCACATGATCGGCGAGCTCACCGACGCGATCAGGAAGCAGCCGCGGGAACACCGAGTAAGTCGACGAGTTAGACACTTCCAGTGACCCTCCCTCAACGGTGGCGGTCTCACTTGATTGCTCTTGTCTGTAGGCTTCCAATGCGCGGCAGAACTTGCGGGTTCTCTCTGGGAAGGCGCTGATGGTGAGCGGAGGGCTCCAGGGTCCCTCGTCGTCTATTCCGATCGCGACAGCCTTCCTGTCCTCGCTGCGGCGCGCGTCGCCCACGACTCGAACAGCCAACGAAGCAGGGGAGAACAAGCCACTGCTTGACACACCTCCGCAAGCAGAGGACGCACCGGAGGGCAGCGACAAGTTTAACGAGGAGAGAGCGCAACATGTCGTTTCCCACGAGGCACCCATCCACGACCCACGCAAGAACTCGCGCAAGATCAGCGCGTCCAATCCGGTCGCACTGCTGCCTGGGAGAAACGAATCGAGGCCAAGCGTGTCCATGGCCGTGGCCCATGCCGTCTCGTTCGTCGCTGACGTGTCCAAAGCCGCGTCCGACAAGAAGTTGCGGACCAAGCAACCGGCCCCACAAACCAAGCCGTTGGCCAAGGGCCTGATGGGCTTTGGGCCCGTGCTCAGCCGCCGCTTCTCGATCAGCACACTCGACCAAAGTGGATTCTGGAGGGAAGGCCGCATGAGCAAAGTGGTCAAGTGGTCCAAGAACCTCTTCAAAGGCCGCGTCGAGCCCATGGTCTCGCCTGAGGACATCCAGAACGCGCGCGCCGGCGACGCCAAGGTGCTCCGCTTCACGATCCGCCACGACTCGCCCTCGCGCACGGTCTGGGACTCGGTCGTGATGCTCATGATCATCGTCGACATCGTGGTCACGCCGCTGTCGCTGAGCTTCCAGTACTTCCCGCCCGGGCTCGACGTCTACAACACGGTCGGCAACGTCATCTTCGCGACCGACTTCCTCGTGAACACGCTCTCGTCGTACACGACGCCTCGCGGGGTCTTGGTCTCCGGTCCAGCGCAGACGGCGCGCCACTACCTCTTCAGCCCGTGGTCGCTGCCCGACTTTCTCAGTTGGTTCCCGTTCGAGATCTTCGTTAGTTCCAACAGCGGACGGTTCTTGGGCATCGCCAAGGTGATCCGCCTCGCCAAGGTGAGTCAGCTCGCGCGGCGGTTCCAGTCCGCCAAGAAAGCCGGCATGTTCCGCTTCATCAAGCTGCTGGGCATCGTGTTCATCGTCAGCCACTGCCTCTCATGCTACTGGAACTGGGCCGCCGAGATCTGGCGACACGAAGAAGAAGGGTACGTCGGGAGCTCACTCGGACACCGGTACGCGCACTGCTGGGCGCTGGTCATCGGGTCCTTGAACGCGAGTCCGCCGGCCATGTACTCGACGATCGAGGAGATCTCGGTCGCGGTGTTCATGCTCATCGGCAACGTGCTGCAGGCCACGGTGTTTGGTTCGGTCGCTGTGCTCATCCAGTCGTTCGACGAGGAAGAGGTCGCGTACAACAAGAAGCTCATCTCCACATACGAGCGGTGCCGCTTCCTCGACATCCCGGAGAAGCTCGCGCGCCGCATCCAAGGCTACTACGAGAACCTGTACCAGGAGACGCGCAGCGTCAACCCGGACGCGGACGCGTTCATCAACGAGCTGTCGCCGGCGCTGATCTGCGAAGTGAAATTCCAGCTCTACCGCGACATGATCAAGCAGATCCCGTTCCTGTCGGCGACGCACATCAATCCGGTCGTGATCGAGATGCTGATCCTCCACCTACGCACGGTCATCTACATGCAGGACGACATGCTGATTCGCAAGGGCGAATTTGGCGACTGGATGGGCTTCATCGGCAGCAAAGGCTCCGTGGGCGTGCTCGACCCCAAGTCGGACACGCGCAAGATCATCCGCATCCTGCGGAAGGGTGACTACTTTGGCGAGATGGCGTTGCTGCAGCGCGCCAAGCGGTCGACCACAGCCATCGCGCTGTCGTGGGTGCAAATCCACGTACTGTGCCGCAACGACCTGGACGATGTCAAAGATCAGTACCCCGAGCAAGGCGAAATTCTAGAGAAGGAGATCACCAAGTACATGAAGTCCAAAGTCACTTACAAGTAATAGACGCGGAGTAGATTCTCGCCATCTAGGCACGGCGATGGAGGACGCGGTAGAGCCGCACAGAGTGGTCCGAGCTGGCGCTCGCGAGCAGCAGCGGCACTGCTGGATCGTTGTCAGTGCTGGCGCTGGACCAGCTCAGACGCGAGATGGTGGACGTCGGCGTGAGCTCACTAGGGATCTTGGCCACCACAGAACACTCGACGCTGGACTGATTGCGCGTAGCGACGACCTTATACACGTAGATCGCACCGCTCTCCAGTCCGACGGCCAGAAGATACTCGCTCTTGGCCGAGTCTCCTCCGTCACAACGCGCCCACGGAGCGAACGCGACCGCCGTGACAGCGCTGTCCATCGCAATGGAGGCGCCGTGCTGCGTCCACTTTTTCCCCTGAGGGTCGGCACCCCACAGCGCCACGGTTTGGTCACGAGCGCCAGTCGCAAACAGCGACGAGTCGGGCGACCACGAGCAGCTCCAGATGATGCGCTTGTGGGCCTTGACGCGATCCACGAGCGCGTACGAGCCGTCGTCGCGCCGCCCGAACACGCAAAACTGGCGATCCTTGGACACGGACACCAAGCACGCGTCGTTGGGCGAGAATGCGAGCTGCACGACCGAGCTCTTGTGGCCTTCCAGCGGGGCCTGCGCGGCGCTCCAGTCGCTCGTGTTCCAGAGCCACACGGCGGCAAACTTTTCCTCTCGCGACTTGCACGCTGACGCGAGCAGGGTGCCCGCGTGATTGGACGTCACGCACAGCAGCTCGTTGCCGTGGCCGTAGAGCTTGCGCAGCTCTGGCCAGAGCGTCTTCTTCGCGAGCGTGTCGCCCACGGGCAGCTGGATCTGCTGGGCACCGCCCAGTGGCGTGTACGTTCCCTGGTGGGCCTTGCTCTTCTCGGCCTTCTTCTCCGTGGACTTGTTGGTCAGACTCAGTTCGGGTAGGTACGCGTGCTCCACGCGCGGAGTCGTCGACTCGCCTTCGGTCGGCGCGGCGTCCTTCATCGCGTTGACCAGCGACTGGATGTCGTCGGGGGCTTCAAACACGCGCAGGATCTTCTCGTCAGCTCCGCAGACGAAGCGGTCGTTGTGGTTCGCAGTAGTCCCGGCGATGAACGAGCCGCAGTTGATGTCGTAGCCGTGGACCTGGGCGCGCGAGATCTCGTGCCACGACGCGTTCGCTCGCCACTGCGCGAGCACGCGCGTTGTCTGGTCGGACGAGAGCGAGATCAGGTAGTCGCCGCGAGGCGCCCACGAGATGTCGGTCACTGGGGACGTGTGGCCCATCAGCGAGGCTGTCGGCATGAACGTCTTGGACGGCGCCGGCTGCTGGAGCCACCGCTCGAGCTGGCCCGAGAGGCTGAGCGCGAGCAGGTCGACTCGCGAGTCCGCAGACGGCAGCACCACGCTCGACAGAACGCCGTTACCGCCATGTTCCCCCACGCGGAACGACGGCACCCACGCGCCGGTCGCGCCGATGCTCGCGTTCTTCTTCCAGATGATGATGGTGTTGTCCATCGACGTGGACACGAGCGCCGGCTGCGCGGGTGCCGCGTCCGCGTCGTCTGCGTTGGGCAGCAGCGTCCACACGAGCGACGTCACCCAGTCCTCGTGGGCGATGAGCAGCGCGTCGAAGCTGACAGTGTACAGCGACGTCGCACCGGCGGCCTGGAAACCGGCGCTCGAGGCCGACGCACCGGCGTCGACCGCCGTGGCCAGCGACGCGGCGCTGATCTTCCACAGCCGCACGCGGTGGTCCTGCGAGGCCGACGCGAGAAACAGCGACTCGCCCGCGTCGCCGTCCGTCCGCCGCTCGAAGTCCACCGCTCGGATCCACCCGCGGTGACCCTCGAGGCCAATCAACTGCTGTAGCGACGGCTGGCCGCTCGCCACTTCAAACAGATAGACCTTGCTGTCCACGCCGCCGGCAGCGAGCAGCACGTCTGCCTCCGTCGCTGCATCAGTCTTCTTCAATGCGCCTTCCCACGTCGTCACGGCGAGTGTCTCCATGATCAGCCGCACGCCAAGCGTCTTCACGTCCACGCACACGACTGCCTCCTCCGTCGCGTGGAGCTGCTCAAAGACCGCGAGATGACCGTTGGAGAAAGCTGCAAAGTACAACCAGCGGCGCTGCGTACGCACGGCCGTCACAGCAGAGACAGATTCGCTCGCGATCTTCTCTCGATCGGCGCTGACCAGTCGCCGCAGCGTCCACTTGCCGCTCGTCTGCGTCCACAGCAGCACGTTTCCCTCGGAATCGCCAGCCAGCACGCGTGATGAGGCATCTCCATCATCACTTGTGGACGAAGGCGCATACAGGTACACGGTCGTGATACGCGTGGCATCCTTGGTCGCGCCGCGGTGCTGCAGCATCTCGCGGATCGTGAGCAGCGACGGCGTGCGCGCGTCGCGCGAAGCGAGCGCGACGCTGTTCTTCGCGCCGAACGCCGCACACAGCAGGCTGTCACCACTGACGACGCATTGCGCGACCGCGCGGTTGCCGCTGAGCGCGTTGGAGACGGCGTTGCCGCCCACGGCGACGTGGTCCAGCGTCACCTCCATGCTCGATGCCATTCTTGCCGCCACCCAATCCCATGATGGAGACTCGGGAGTGACGGTTTGACTACCCAGTAGTCATTCACGCGTATTAGTGACTTCCAAGTAGTCGCTCAGAGTGATTGTCATTCGTTCAAACCTCCAGCTTGGGATATGACACGGCAACTTGTGGAGTCTCCGAGTTGGAGAAAGCTTGCCGACGGCAACATGCTGTGGGCCGCCGACGAGACGGCGTTGGATCTCTTTGCGCGAAGACCTGCGCGCGGGTTCCTGACGGGAATTAGGTTTGTAGATGCGCCAGTGTCTGCCGCGTCGATCCATGGCGGTGCGGGCTCGGAGAGCGACGGCTATCAGCCGCGCCACGTCGTTGAAGTGAGCGGGGACGACGCGACACCAAGGACCCTCGTGCTCGTACACGTGATCGCGGCTTTTGTGGCGCAGAGCGTTGGTGGAGAGGGTGATGCGCGTGGAGAAGAGAAGGTTTTCGTGTTCGACCACGAGTGCGAACTCTCGGCGACGCTGCTCTTCCGAGTCATTCGCGAGAAACTGAGCCAAGTGGTCGACGTGGATGAACGCAAGGTCAGTGGTTTTTTTTTGCTGCTCATTTCTGACGATTACGGGCTTGCGACAAGACTGACGAGAAATTGGGAGCGTAGAGGATCGCACGTCAACTCTTGGACCGAGTCGTGGTGTTCCGGTGTCACGACTCGTTCCAGTGGCTCGCGACGCTTAACAAACTGCACTTTGATCTCTTGGAGGCGTCGCCCGCACGTTCGTTCTAGCCGCACGGCCGTCTCTGCGCTATTTCTACTCTGTGCACGTGGCTGATAGATACGATTGACTGTCTTCAGCTCTGCTCATTGTGATCAATTGCGTCGGCTCGTTCCATCCAATCGATAAGGTGAGATCGTTTCCCACGTGGCTGAAATGCATTTCTGACGATGAGGTGCGTGGATCATCTCAGATGGTCGCAAAGAGTGTCGGTGCCGGCTTCGCGCTGTTAAACCAGGTATTCGTACTACTAAAGCAGTTCATTCGCCACCACTCGCCGATCGTCGTCGCCGCGAAGCGCACTTCAACAAGTACTTGATCATCTCGACGAAGGTGGCATTCATGGCTTATTGTCCGCTTATCTCGACGGCCATGGACTGTAGGTCGCAATATCTGGGATATACCCGAGTATTTGCCCTCGTCGTGGTCGAAGCAGGTGTCCAAGCGAATCCAGCTACGGGTACCTCCTTTAACGTGAGCCTCCTCCATCTGTGTCAGCTTTTTCGAGCGCTTACTCGTGACATAACAACTTCAGAGAGACCGAGAATGCTTATACAAACACGGAGAAGTCCTCCCCAAAGGTGCTGCTTCGCTTTGAAGCAAGGAGTTTTGTACAAGGTAAAAGGTGAGCCATCCGTGTAAAGAACGTTGTAAATTCACTTCATGGAATGCCGTCTGGAACTCAACGAGCTGCCCAAATCAGTCACGTTCTCAACCTCGAAGTCGACGGCTTTGACTTCCTCGAGGAAACCACTGAAGAAGATATCCATGAAGGCTTTGTCGATTCGAAACCAGCAGTCACATCAACTGGCATCGCTGAGGCTGATACAAATGCCGCTCAATTATGGATGCAATGACATGCTGAATTAGTATTAATTGTGAAAAGGTGCATTTACGTGCTCGTCTCGGGCTGTGATTGAAGCGAAGCCAGATAGCTAACCATTTCTTTGCGATCAAAGATGTCGGCAAGGTCTGCGGGCGTTTGCTGGCTCAAGTTCCGTGCGTTTAAGCGGGCGCCGTGCTCAATGAGTATGCGCACGCAGTCTTCGTGACCCAGATAAGCTGCCTTGTGGAGCGCAGTGTTTCCTCCACCATCACCGATGTGAACGTTGGCGCCCTTGGAGAGAAGGAAGCGGAGACAATCCGGATGGTGCTCCTTTACAGCCCAGAGCAGAACTGGCCACTCATCGTCAGCGTCAATGTAGTTGACGCTTGCTCCGTCGCGCTCAACGAGTTGTCGAACCTGCTCCAAATCGCCATCACAGATTGCCTCGCGAAGAACTTCACCGCTCATCGTTGGATCTCTTTGGTTGTCCAATTGCACGGAAATGGCTGAGTGACGGTGAGACGGAATCACGGCGACCTTGTGCTGTAAATATAGGTGAGGGATTTTCTTCTCCACAACCACTGCAGCAAGTCGATTGGACGCTCGAAGGACTTCGACGTGTCACCAGCAACGATTCGACAGAGCCGTCAAGTATACGATCATGGAGCCGCCAGCAGCCAACGCCGCAATAACCATGCTTCCTGCGGATCAAGTCGCCGCCATCATCGAGGTATGATAGTTGCCCGCAGACATAGACCAAAGGAGTTGATCTCATGCTCTATTCATGTTCAGCAAATGAGAATTGAGCAAGCTCGGCTTCTTAAGGAGCAGCAAGAAGCGATTGTGCAGCAAGTGATGCAGAGCCTTCGTGAATCTGGAATCACAGGCCCCTCTCTGCCCGATCGTCAGCAGAACTCGCATTTGAACCCCAAGCTTAGCCACCAGTCGACATCGGAGCTCGAGAAGAATCTGCACTCACTCGTTCTTCACTCCCTGGACGAAAGCGGACTCGACTACCCGCACGTGCAGCGCTGCGCGTATGTACGAGCAGCAGATGATGGTAAAGGGCAGCAAACTCGATCGATTCGGGAAAAGAAACGAGTGGTCATCGTCAGTAGAAGCGAAGGCGGATCTTCCAGCGACTTCGGCGTGACTGAATCAGGTGATGAGCAACAGGCGAGCGACCAGGTCGGTGATGTAATGCCCCAACATGCAGCAAAGTTTTCAAGACAGAAGCAAGCTCAAAGTGCAGACAGGAAACTCCGGAAGTCGCCGCTCTGCACCACGCCACTCATCCATGGTTCACGTCGCAGAAGAAGTAGCAGCAAAACGCGTTCTACACATGGACAAGCCGCACACGATAGTGACGAAGATGCAGCTCGCGACGAAGAGTTCGCCTCGGTACGACGCAGAGTTGGTCACAAGACTCTCGCAATCCTCGATCGCAGCCGCGCACTATTGGACAAGATGAAGCAGGCGCCCATTGGGCAGCGATCACGCGGTATATCTAATGGCGACAACACCTTCGTTCATCGAATGCGGCAGAAACTAGTTGACGCAGAATCATTCGAGTCAACTGATTGCGGTGAGCAAGACGAAGCGGCTGAGGAACCTGCATCTTCTCCGCGGTCGCCGCCAACACCAACGATCGACTTGCACGAGACAAGTCATCTAATGTCTGTGTCGACTGACCGGATCTACGAGGACTCTCTGCAACCCGAGTTGACAGCGGAGTCCAAGGAGGAGCCGAAGCGGCTTCCAAACGTGATCTGTGACGAAATCGAAATCCTTCGACCACCAGAACACTCCCCAGAGAATGAACACGAGTGGGAAAACGAACTGGCGCGACAAATCCTGACTATTTACGCCACGTCCGTCAAAGCGAAAGCAGCTATCAGACCGGCGTCACGCATTCATAACCGAGACACTGCAGCAAAAGCAGCCATCCAAGGGAAGAATCAAAACCCGAGACTCGGCATGTCATATTCGCTGCCTGCCATCGGACGGGCTCACAGCTCGAAAGGGTCCAAGCAAAAAGCTGCACTAAGTCGGTCTCCACCGAGGGCGGTTGTGCACTACTCGTGGGAGCCGTCGCAACTCCTCCATGACGGAAAGGTCGTCGTCAACATGCCGAAAGTGCCTCGGCCGATTTGGTTTGCCGGTACGGGTGGTGTGAAAGCCGTTTGGTGTGCCGTCGCCGAGGGGTTCCAGGGTCTTCACCCGTCCCCTTCGAAGCCGAAGCCTGCAGGTCGCCCAGGGGCGATGGCCGTTTGCGAGCACCAGCTTTGTGAAGAGATCAGGCGCCTAGAGGCCAAGCAGCAGTACTCACAGTGCATCACGACACTGGAGACCCTGCTCATCAGTCTCGTCCGAGCGCGCGGCGTCGATGCGCTCGAGATGAAGCTCTGGAAGCAGCTCGTCGTGACGTGCAACGCGTTTGCGAGTCGCTGCGTCGACTACAAGAAGTTCTCAGTGGCATTGCAGCTGATCAAACTGGCCGAACACCTGATCCACAATTCCATTCTCGTCGACGACGCGATGCGGTTCGAGCTGCTGGCGTACCTGTACGACACGTACGCGCACTACTATCACAAGCGCGGAAAGAGCCACGCGGGACTGCAGTACATGTACAAGGCTCAGGAGATCCACACGAGACAGAGCAGCTGGGCCCACCTCGCCAAGTGCCGACTCCACATCGCAAACTTACTCTCATCGCAGAGCAAGCACCAGGAGGCGATGACCCACATGGCAAGCATCCTGGAAATGATTGAGGAGAACAAGCTGGAGGATCCAAGCGGCGACAGCGTCGGCGTCAGTGATGGCGCTGCGTCAGCGCAGAAGATCTGTCTCGCTGCCGTGTGCTACAATAACCTCGCGATCGCGCAGCTCCATCTCCGGAATTTTGACGCTGCGAGTGTGGCCACGGCGAATGCTAAGCGATTGGCAAAGCTGTGCCTGAGCTACAGCAACCGCTGGCTGGCCCAATTCGATGCTACGGGTAACTGCGTTGATCTCGCGATAGCGACACTCATGGAAGACGTGAACGCAGCGTCCAACGCTGCATACAAGTCTTGAGATTCCGCCTCGGCAGCAATCAGCAACTTCTCCGTATGCGGAATGGCGCTACAAGCGAGTGCGTCACTGCAACCGTATACAAATTTGAACGTGCCCTACAGACCACGAATACATCGCCACATCGATGGCCGAGGCAATGAGCAGCGTCACGCCACGTTCACATGGGCGAGCGGGAGTTTCGAGAAGAATTTTACTCAATCATTTGGACGATTTGAGTCGCGTCGCCCCCCGCTTCTTCGAATGTTTCCGCGATCTGTCGCACGCAAGAGTTGGTGAGAGTGCTGTCCCCACAGCGATACCATGGTGGCGTGCTCTATACGTACCTGGGCAGAGAGTTTGGCCTTCGTGGGGTCATTCAGCGCCACGTTTTGGCGGCTACCGAGCAATCACAACACCCGATAGGTCACTTCTACCAATTCACCGAGGCTGTGCAAGTACGAATGTACGTGTACCTACCTGTTCAGGACCCGAAGGTGGGCAGCCATGACTTCATCTTTCAACTCAGCGACTCGTTGTGAGGCCTCGGCGAACTCTCGAGATGCAATAAGTTCCTGGGAGAAGGATGGCCACGAGTAAGAAGCGGGTGAAGACACGCCTGATGCCACGATACAGAAATCGACCGTTCGCTGCAGTTGCTTGTCGGTCCAATCTCCGGCATACGCCATGAACAGCTCATCGTCGACGGAAGCAGCAAAGTTGAGCTTGAGGGCGCTCGAGAAAACCACGAACGAGTCCTTTCGAGCACAGCGAGAACCCCGAACATGAGGCAAATCCATCCCTGGATCGAAAGAAAGGGGAGCCACACACCAAACTCGCTGCCTTCTCGAAGAGCTTGAGCTGCCGCACGAAGCGAGCTGCGTCCTGTAGTGCACTGGTGATGACACAAACGCAGATGCGGATATCAACATCAGAATTCGATGATGGCTAGACCGCGTTCGAGTGTTGCCTTCCCCCCACGCCGAACCTTCGAAACGCAACTGCCGAGTCCTTGATGCTCAGAGCAAACCTGACAAACTCCCCGATCTCGCCGCACTGCCTATCCGTGAATGCGGCGCCTCGTACGACCTCTGCATTTCTACCATAGACGTAAACGACCATTAACTATGAGCCATATTCCACGACCCGCTAGCGATGCCCCCGACGTACGCGGCTGCGATAGGCCGACAGATCTCGAAATGTGGCTCGAGCATCATCACCATCGTCACCTCAAATGCCTCGATCTCAACGTCGAGTTGCTTCACTCTCTGCAGTGCCGGATCTCGCAGCACTCTATGGAACTCGTTCATCAACTGCTTCTTGTCGGCTTCGTACTGGCTCGTCCGCGAGGAGCTCGACTTGCTCAGCACGAGCAGCGACTCGTCCACCAGTTGCACCAAATGCTACACAACCTATACCGTCAGAATTACAAGCTTCCGTCCCGGGTGCTCAGAACTGTGCTGCGCGCTGACCTCTCGCTTCTCCCGCAGCGCCACCGCCGTCGGCAGGTCTCGACCCAGGGCTTCTTCCAGCACTTTCAACTCGGCCTCCAGCTCGCGCGCGACGCTGCCCGTGAGCTCCTCGGCCATTTGGTTCTCCTCATCGTCCATGTTCAGATCCCAGAACAGTTCCAGGTCGTCGTGGCGCACGAACTCACGCAGCGATCGCACGAACACGTGCAGGTCCTGGCAAAAGCAAGATCTCTGAATGGCGAGCTTATACCATTTTCCCCGGAAATACCATCGTACTGTGTCGCCCAGAAAGAATGGGATCTGGCCAACGAGCAGCGTGAGTCGCGTGGCGATGCTGTCCATGACGTCGTGGTACGTCGCCTTCCGCTGCTGGTGGTGGCGCGCGTGGGAGGCCGCCGCCCGCGCGTCGTAGCTGCTCGCTTCGCGGCGCTGGGAGACCGTTCCGAGCAGCGCCTCCGCGCGCTGCAGCGTCGCAACCACCGCGTGGACACTCGCGATGGTGTCAGCCATCTGGAAGCGGTGGCGGTGCACGAGAAGAAGCTCGTACTGGCGCACGAGCGCCGCCTTCCCCACCGGCTCCATGGTGGATTATTGCTTCAACCCGGCGAGGCGGAATGAACATGTTTACGGTATTTCAGCATGCATAATACCGCAAGTAAATCACGATAAATATCGAAATGCCACAAATGATTCGTGTATTTTACGATAAGAAACCAAACAGCCCTCCGTTTGGAGTCATAAAGTCGCGGCCGTACATGTGCTCCAAGTACTTGGCCGACTCGCGCGGACACTTGAAGGTGCGGCCTTCAAACGGGCAGTCCACAAGTGGATAGACCCACTCGCGCGGCACCTTGAAGTGGCGGCCGTTGCCCACTTTCGGACACGCCTTGCAGCTCCAGAAGCACACGGACGGTTTCGGCCCGACGGCGTCTTCTCCGGTGGTCGCGTTCTTCCAGTTGAGGAACGCGAACACGTCGGCGTACAGCGCTGTGGCCTTGTGCGTGAGCCGCACAGGCAGGTTGCCGTCGCAGCGCGAGTCCGGGTACAGCGCGCTGTTCCACACGCTGAGATCGTACCCGTCGGGCACGTCGACGCGGTTTCGCTGGAGGAACTTGAGCCCAGCCGCGTCGATGCCCAGGTCGGCGTCCTTGTCGTGGTGGATCACGCCTCTCTCTCGGTACGAGCCCAGCAGCGTGCCACTCTCTAGAAAATAGGTGACGTGATTCGCCTCGAAGATGGCCGCAGCGGTGACCACGAGATCGCGGATCACCGTGCGGAGCTCGCCGTCGGAGAGACACATGTAGGTCGTCTCCCTCGTGACGAAGCGCTCGTTGCGGTGGCTCAGGTTCTCGCAGTTGACCGAGTGCCACAGCTGCGAGTGGCCCCGGCCATCCACAGCAGTCCAATGAGCACCAGAGCGGCGGAGACCGCGAGGACGCGCAGCCGCTGAGACGGCGCACGCCATGCGGGGGCACTCGCGCGTTTACCGAACGACGGCCGCCGCCGCTGCGCTTCGAGGTCGGGCATCGCTTGGGCGTGTAGGGCGACTGTCTTCTTCCCCAACGCGAGTGTTCTGGCTGTGACCCAACACGCTCACCGAGGGTGGTCGTTCGAGCGTGCGATGAGTCCGGGTTCGTTCTGTGACACGTCTCAACGACAAATGTTGGGAAAAATTGCAAAACGTGACTCAAATAGAACATTTGCGCGAAAGGTGAACAAGGATTCTGCAATTAAGGGTCATATCTGGGGCCCCAGGAATGGGCTCCCATCAGCCTACAGTTCTCATGAAGGGCATCGTCAACAGCTACAGGATATCGGTAAGGAGGGCTAGGTCTCAGTGGCGTTCGCCGGCGATTTTGCTTGGGTCGAAGTGGCCGAGAACCTCGCTCCTCGCTTGAATCCCTCAATATTCGCACTTATTGTGTAATTCGTATCACCTTTTGCGCAAAATTTCTATTTCAGTTACCTTTTGCAATTTCCCTAAAATCACTGATGACTCATCAGTGATGACCGTAATGACTTATCACAGTGCAACCCGTAAAAATACTGTAGCTCCAAAACATTTTCTGTGTGTTTGAGCTAATCCCGAAAAAGTTGCAGCTTGTTTGTTTTAGAGTTAAAACTACTTTCAGGTTACGGTAATTGGCGGCTGGTACTGACCTCACCGTCCACTCGGGACCATGTAGCCGCTACCGTACATGTGCTCCAGGTACTTGGCCGGCTCGCGCGGACACTTGAACGAGCGGCCGTCCAGCGGACAGTCCACGAGCGGATAAACCCAGTCGCGCGGCACCTTGAAGTGGCGGAAGCCGTCCACTTTCGGACACGCCTTGCAGCCTTTGAAGCACACGGACGGCAGCGGCCCGAGCTCGACGGCCGCCGTGTCTGGGTCGGTCCACTCGAGAAACGCGAACACGTCGGCGTACAGCGCCGTGGCCTTGTGCGTGAGCCGCACGGGCAGCTTGTCGTCGCGCGTCGAGTCCGGGTACAGCGAACTGTTCCACACGCTGAGGTCGTACGCGGCAGGCACGTGGACGCGGTGGTGCTGCAGATACGCGAGCGTCGCAGCGCTGATGCCGAGGTCGGCGTCCGTGTCGTGGCAGATCACTCCCTTCTCTCGGTAGCAGCGTGCCGCTCTCGAGAAAGTAGGTGAGGTTGTGGGCCTCAAAGACCGCTGCTGCAATGATGACGATGTCTTGGATGACCACGCGGAGCTCGGCGTCGGAGAGGCACAGAAAGTAGGTTTTCTTGGTGACAAAGTGGTCGTTGCGGTGGCTCAGGTATTCGCAGTTGACGGTGTACCACAGCAGCGAATGGATCTGGGTGATCCACAGGAGACCGGCTAGCACCAGCACGGCGGAGACGGCCATGTAGCGCGGTTGTGGAGATCGCACGCTGCTGTGATACTGCCTCGCGTGCGGACATTGGAGGGCGACGCGCGCTGTGCCTCGATATCGACCATTGTGCTGTGTGTGCTGTGATTGTATTAGGAAGTGAGGGCAAGTGAGTGCGTCGCGGATATGGCGTGAAGGTTCAGGCGGTTCCAACGTGGGTACCGAAGGAAAAGATGCTGGAGTCTCCTTTGTGACCTTCTCGACTTGGCATGTGGAAGGAGCGCGACCGAAATCATCCTGGCAGGTGTCGTCCCGCCGGTCTTTTGACCTGCAGACAAGCCGTGGCGGGTGTACCAACGGACTGCATGTGACAGATATGATTTCGACAAGCTAGGATGACGCAGCGTCATCTAGGCCCTTGGAAAGCCGGGCACCAATCCAAGTTGGCTTGATGCCAACGGGGCCAACATGCTGGCGGAGGCGGTTGGTCAAATACGAATCAGGGGATTACAGTAGGAAATGCCCACACCTGCTGCAACAAGGAGAGGCAGACTGCAGTGGCCACGTCGAGTAAACTGGGTGGCGAGTCCAACGGTTCGCCACGGTGTTGAGTGGCCGGCCATGTTCGTGTTTTGCTCGACCCGTTTGTTTGGCACCAGCATTGGCAACCGTCATAAATGACCTAATACGTAATGTATCCGTGAAATATATACATTATAATCAGGAAATACCGGTTGAACATTTTGATCCACTGACATCCGTCCATGTCCCTCTACCATCATTCCGTCGCAATCGGAGCCCCCACCTCAAGTCGAGGTGGGGGTCTGTAATACGCCTCTCCCGTGAAATAGACGCAATGACGAGCAGTCGCTCGTCCAATGCCCTAACAACAATACTCACTTCTATATCTCACTAGCAGTTGCCGCCCGCTTCGCGGGCGGTGTGTTTATGCTTGGTTGGTCTCGAGTTTATAAAAGAAAGTGTATTATGTCTTAAAATGCATATACGTTTTCTGAGGTATCCCTAGTCCTAAAATATGAAAATTGCTCTGTTGGTGTGCCAACAGATGCCTACCTACTTATGCGAACTACTTACGCGAAGATCTCTTGATAGACGATGTTCTTCGTGTACGCGCCTTCGTCGTCTTCTTCCTCTGGATCCTCGATGAGTATCTTGATCTTGGAACGCGACGTAACACGCGAGAGTGCGACGTAGAGCTG
>JAADVV010000353.1:0-17899 GCA_023335905.1 Pythium pyrilobum | reverse complement strand
GACGTCTCTCTCTCTCTCTCTCTGTCTCTCAACGTTTGGCGTTAGTTTAGGACAGTGAGGTAGTGACATGGCTACATCGTTGCGGGCAATGGCGTGGAGTCGGCGCGTTCGCTCCCTCTCTCCTCTCTCTCTCCTCCTCCCTCGCCGCGTGGGGTACATGTAGTACGTGGGGCTCGTATCAGTGTGGTGTGGGTGATGCGAAAGGTTACGTTTGCTGTGGTGGAACGGCTATCGACGGTTTGGGGAAAACGCGCAGGCGTTGCGTGGCTGCGGTTTCTTCGTCCAAACGATCGCATCGCATCACCGTGCTTGGGATCAATGATCCGACCGCGCGGCTATTTGTGGACGTCGTGCGTTCCCTGGTCTTGTCCACAGACCGTTTCGCAACGGACACACTCTGTGTGTGTGTGTGTGAGAGAGAGAGAGAGAGAGAGCAGAGGTTGTGTGTGGCCCGAACGCCTCCTTGAGCGGACCATTCCGCAATACGAGTCGAGCCTGCCACAGCCATGTCGTCGCGTCGGTTTACAGTCGTCCAGCTCTTTCTTGTGGTGCTCAATGTGGCGTCCACGGCGCTCACGCTCTTCACGGGGCTGCGCGAGAACCCGCTGATCGTCGGCGTGACCGGCCGCTACGATCTCATCCGCCAGCGGCTGCGCGACGGTTCGATCAACACCGAGATGGCGCTGGACGACAACTTCCGCGTCGACAAGCTCTCGTCGCTCGACGACATCGCGACGTACCGGTTCATCACGGCGCCGCGGCGCGACCCGTACTCGATCGGCGAGTACCGCAGCGTGTGCACCAACCTCAACTCCAACACGGCGCCCGTGATGGGGCTCGTGTACGACGACTTCTGGGGCAAGGGCGCGCGCCGCGTGCAGATTTTTGTCTACAGTATCTCGGCGCCCAAGTGCAAGATGATCAACGTGACCCCGAAATGGCGCGACGGCTGCATCGAGAAGAACAGCAAAAACGCCACGCTGTGCTACCAGTACATTCTCGACAACTTTGAGGCGCTCCAGGAGAACCGGCTCATCCAGGTCGGCGCCAACAAGGACTTTGGCGAGCGCGGCGTGCCCTTCCTCAAGTGTCTCGGGCGCCCCAAGGCCAGCTTCGACTTCCAGGCCGACCTGCTCGCGCACCAGTCGTACTGGGCCGGCGGCAGCTACCACATCATGATCCAGACGAGCCAGTGTCTCGCCAAGTCGCTGGTCCGCAACCCGGACAAGGTATGGGGCCTCTTCGAGTCCACGGGCAAGGACGAGGGCACCGACGTGCTGCTCGCGCTGCCGCCCGCGGGCTGGTTCTCGTCGCTCGTGACCATGCTCTACAGCGTCACGACCATCACCATGATCGGCCGCGGCGTGGTCGCCGCGCTCATGCGCAACCGCAACGTGTACTACCTGCCGCACCAGGTGCGGTTCGAAGGCAACCACAAGTACCTCAAGTACGTGCTGCCGTTCATGCCCGTGGCGATCTTCCTCACGGAGCACGACCGGTCTTTGATCCGCTTCAAGGGCTCGCTGCTGGTCGCGTCCGACATTTGGATGAACCACTGGCTGTACATGGTTCTGAGCATCCTGGACGCGGTCGCCAACATTCGGCTGACCTACGTCACGCTCCAGGTCGGCACGTGGATGCTCATCCTCAAGATCACGACCGAGAGCTTCCTCTTCCTCTGCGGCGCGCTCACCAAGATCACGTGGATCATGTGTCTCGTGCACACGCTGCTGCGGTACTTTCTCAAGGTCGTCGCGCGCTCGATCCGCGCCATGAAGCTCATCAAGGCGACGACGCGCGAGAAGATCGAGTGGTACGTCGACAGCTCGGCCATGTTCCTCTCCTACAAGCTGTACAACCTGCTGCTTTGCGTCATCCTCGGCGTGATGCTTCAGGTGCGCGGCGCGCCGACGTTCATGGTGCGCGCCGTGCCGTATAAGGTTGGCATGTACGGCGGCGTGCCCATGATCGCGCGGTTCTGGAAGAGCGAGATCGTGTGCGACCTGCTCACACTGCTCGCGATCCTCGCGGGCTGCGGGCAGGTCATCGGCGTCTTCCTGCTGTGCACCAAGTACCGCCACGTGGCCAACAACGGCATGATGCGACTGCTCCAGCGGCGCTACATGATCACTGGCTGGGACGGACTCATGGTTGCGCGAATGCTCGGTCTGGAACCGAGCGATCCGGAGCTCATGGTCAGCGGCAGGCCCCGCACCAAGGTCGACGTCGGCTCGCTGCTGCAGGTCCTGTACCTCTCCGGCCCCAGCGGCTTCGTGCATCTGGCGGGCGACTACATCTTCACTGGCAGCGGCTTCTCCCAGGAACCCGTCAAGTTCCACTACCCGGTGCAGCGCGCGCTCAACATGGGGCTGCTGCGAGAGGCGAAGTCCTCGACGACGAGCTACAAGGGCTCGGCGTACCTCGAGAGCCACGCCTCGATGATCACGCGCGCCGTGCAGCCTTCGACGCGCGCCGGCTTGTGCCCGACTGTTGCCGACACGAGCGTGAACGAGACCGCGGCCGAGTTCCATGCCACGGGCCGCAAGCAGTCGGTCGGTGCGACCAAGACGAGCGTCTTTGAGCGCAGCCTGCGCGTGGTCTCGGATGGGTACCTGGGCAAGATGCTGCTCGTGGATGAGGGCGACGCCGGCACGCTCGTGTCCAACAAGGAGACCGGGCTGCGTGAGTTTGTCGTCGTCGACGCCATGTCCACGATGTCGATCCTCGACATCCGCTGGCTGCTCGGCAACGAGAAGAAGCTGCGGTGTGCGTGAGCGCAGCTCGTGGCGTGACGTAAATCAGTAGATGGCCTTTCCCGGATCCATGGATGTGATTGGGTAGTGGGTGAGTCAGTTTCGACGAATGCAGAGATGTGATTGGATGATCGACGAGTCAGATCCGATGACCTCCCTCCTCCTGTCTCTGGCGCCAACGACACTCGCCGCAAGAACGGATCGCGCAGAGCAGCGCCGCGCCCGTGGCTTTGTGTTCTCCTCGACTTTTGTTCTCCCGTGGAATACTGTACTGTATGGGGAGTCGTTCTTGGATGTTCCGTGGGACGACGTCACAAACGTGGAATGCTCGGAACGAAAGTGGAGAAGCAAGACGGACAAGAACTCGGATCCCGCCAGCAACGTGTTTCTGCTGCAACACCAGAACGAAGCGGTGACCAGCGCGTGCAGAACAGATCTCTGCGCTGGAACAGACTCACTCTCTTGCGTCCTTCTGCTCCGTGTTGTTGAACCGCCTGTGAGGTGCGCGTGGACGGACCAGCTCGAAGCGCGTCCGACACCACGGCGGTGGCACACAGAACAAGAAGGCGCATACCGGTACCGTACCGTTCCTTCTCTCTGCTTCCTGTGCGAGGCGTTAGACCAGCGTCTCCAGCCCTCGGATAGACTACTTCCGCGTGCAGCAACCCACAGCATGATCGAGGTGTCTGTGCCCCTGTATCCACCTTGTATTCGCTTTATCCTTCTTATAAATACAGCACTCGGTTGCAGTGGTCTTCTGTCTCTCCTCTTCCTCTTCGCTGCCTCTACGCGCTCGCGGCCTGGCGCGTGCGAAACTTGACGACGGCGCCGATGAGCACGATCGCCAGCGCGCCGGCGATCAGCGGGCCCGTGAACGACACAGTGGACGGGCTCTCGGTCTTGGCCTCGTGGGCTTCGCTCTTGGTCGTGCCGGAATCGGCGCTCGCATCGGAGCCGCTTCCCTCGGCTTCACTGCGCAGCAGCCGCGCGTCCGCGGCCGCCGCTATGGACAGCAGCGTCGCTATCAGCAGCACGAGCAGTTGCAGCAGCACGGGCGTCTTCATGGTCTCTCGTCTTGTGAGGGAATGAGCGCGCGGGGAGGCCAGGAATGAACGAACCGTGGATGCGGATGGATGTGATGCGGCGAGGGCTGTCCTTGTCTACGTTCAGTGCAGGGATCTGGTCGAGCGATGGGCAACGCGATGCATCAATCGCCGCGTGATCTCGTGCTTGCCTGCCGTCAACTTGCTGACGGTCAAGAGAATGCCGGTAGCCAAGGGAGAAGAGGCGGTTGCGAGTCCCTCGACGCGATAATCTGGATAAAATCCAACAAGGCGGTTGCACTTTCTAGACCGTCTTTAGTCAATACAACGTAAAGAGAACCGTGTTTTGCGAATTACGTGAAAGTGCAAACACGCCGAATCGCGGTTCGTGTAAATCCTCTTTTTTTCGTTTTTTTCGGTATTGTATCAGATGTCTGAGTCGGATTCGGCGTAAAAACTCGTTCTGGAGGGCTAGGTGTTGCTGGTTCAGTTTGGTGAAATCGCGACTGTGGTTCAGTTTTCTTCGTTGGAGTGACATGGCTCCAACGCCCACACACTGAGTCGCGAACCGTAATTTCGTCTGGGTCTCTCTCGATTGCACCAGCTGGCCGCCAAGATAGTGGGCTTGCGGGAGTGTCCCTATAGGACTGAGGCTCAGCCTGAGCGCGTCTAACGAGGCAGCGGCACTAACGCAGGCGTGTGTTGCCGGCTCCACGGCCACTCGCCGCATCCATTCCATTTGACCGTCTCGTCCAGGTACAGCACGACCGAGAACAGATAATTTGTTTCTTTCCGGTCACAGGAATTCGTTCTTCTCCACGTCTCCTCGATCAGCTTCCCGTTCTCGTTCTCGCCCACGCGTAAACTGCCGGACCCCCCCACAACGATGGCGACTAACCCGTCCGCGCGGTCGCTGGCATCCACACCTTCGGGATCGTCGTCCGCACCGGCGGCCACGACGCTCACGCCGTTTGGCAGCCTCGAGGTGCTGGACGACACGCTGCTCCACGTGCTCGGCTTTCTCATCGTGCTCACGGCCGCGCACCCGCTCGGGCTGCTCTTCCCCAAGTTCCTCAAGCTGCCGCTCATCACGGGCTACCTCCTCGTGGGCGTGGCCACGGGCCCATTCCTCGCCAACCTGCTCACGACCACGACCGTGCAGCTGCTCTCGTCCAGCATCAATGCCATGGCGCTGTCGTTCATCTCGTTCCAGGCCGGCCAGGAGATCTACCTGCCCGAGCTCAGGCCGCAGATCAAGGGCATCCTCCAGTTGCTCGCCGTGCTCTACGCCACGGCCATGGTGCTGCTCACGCTCGTGCTCACGCTCGGCGCCGGCCCGTTCTTCTACGGCGGCTTTGCCACGCCCTGCAAGCTCGCCATCGCGCTGCTCTTTGGTTCGATCGCCGTGCTCGGCTCGCCCGCGACCGTCATGGCCATCAAGATCGAGCTCAACAGCGTCGGCCCGTTCACCAACCTCATGCTCGGCGCGACCATGACCGCCGAGTTGGTCGTGCTCATCTCGTTCTCGGTCGCGCGCGTCGTGTCGTCCGTCTACTGCGCCAAGCTCGACATCTCGTTCGGCAACCTGCTCTTCACCATGGGCATCGTGTTTGCCAACATCCTCGTGGGCCTGCTGCTCGGGCTGCTGATCCTCGCGATCTTTTTGATCCCGCGCGGCGCGAGCCACGGCCACGCCCACGGCCACGTTCACGGCGACGACCACGACCACGACCACGGCCACGGCGACGCCGTCGTCCTCATGGAGCCTCCAAGCTCCACGCGGCCGCGCGGCCTCGCGGCCGCGGTCGGCTCGCTCTACTGCAAGGGCTTTCTGTGGCTCTTCATGGGCTACATCTTCTACATCTCGACGACCGCGATCTCGGAGGCCACGATCGCGGCCTTTGGCCACGTCTGGGACGTCAAGTTCGAGCCATTGCTCGTGCTCATGGTCGCCTCGTGTCTCGCGGGCCACCACGCGACGATCCGCCACGACATGCACGTGATCCTCGACGCGTCGGCACCCTTTGTGTTCCTGCCCTTCTTCGTCATGACCGGCGCGGCGCTCAAGCTCGACCAGGTCGCGAACGCCATCCCGCTCATGAGCCTCTTTGTCGGGCTCCGCTACGCCGCGATCTTCCTCGCGTGCTACGGCGCCGGCCGCTTTCTGCTCAAGCTGCCGCCGCACCAGTACAACAACCTCTGGCTCACGATGACACCGCAGGCGGGCGTCGCGCTCGGCCTCGCGAACGAGATCAAGAGCCTCAGCAAGGACGCGTGGGCGGCCGAGTTCGCGGCGACCATCGTTGCGGCCGTGGTCGTCAACCAAATCGTCGGGCCGGTGCTCTGCGCCATGGGCCTCACCCGCGCGGGTGAGAGCCACGGCGACGCCAAGAAGCTTGACGCGACGCCCGGCGGCCACGACGACCTCGAGTCGGCCTACAAGCCGGCAGGCGCCACCACGGGCACTGCGAGCGAGCCGCCGGCGCCGATCCGCCGCGCGGTCGTGGTCGGCGAGGACGACCTGGCGTGCGAGCTGGCGCTGCAGCTCGCGCTCCACGGCGCGGACGTCGTGATGCCGACGCTGAACGACGAGAAGGCCTGCCGCTGGGAGGCCATGCGGGACCACGTGTGGGCCACGAGTGCGACCGCGCAGACCGGGGACTTGCAGCCGCGACGCCGCGGTTACAGCGGGCCTTCCATAGCGCGTGCCCGCGCGGCCGTTGCGGACGCACACAACGACTTGCTCGTGTTCACGGGCGACGACCAGCGCGCGCTGGATCTCGTCAAGCTCGCGCAGTCGGCAGGTGGCCGCCGCCCGCGCATGGTCGCGATCTTCGACGACGCAGTGCTGCTCGAGCAGCTGCGCAGCCACGGCGTCGTGTGCGTGCAGTCGTCCATAGCGCTGTCGAACGTCGCGATGCGCGCGGCGCTGATGGACCAGGCGACGGCGGCCGCGTTTGCGTCCACCGAAGCCGGCGCCGTCGCGGAGAAGCACTGGCTGCGCGGCGGGCTGCGCGTGCCCACGGCGGCCGCGGGGCCCAGCAACCCGGACCTCCAACGCGTGCTCATGCACCGCCGCCGCGTGCTGCAGAGCAACGTCGAGTGCTCGCGGGCCGTGCAGAGCACGCTGCAGGCGGCGCACGGCGCGACCGGCGTGGCACCGCAGCGCGTGTCCATGTTTGGCCGCTCGTCGTACGTCGAGTTTATGGGCACGGGCCGCGGCGGCCAGCAGTCCAATTTCTTCGTCTCGAACGAGGTGTACATCATGGGCGGGGGGCAGAACGGCGAGGGCGGCTTTGAGGACGCGCCGATCGCTGAGACGGACGAGCTCTACACGACGTCGACGCGCTCGGGCCGCGCGTACGTCGCGTCCAACGCGTCGCCCTCGGGCGGCAAATGGCAGGGCAAGGTCATGGGCATGCCGGGCGGCGGCCGCGGCGGCGACCGGAGCCGCTGGCCCTGAGCTCTGTGTGTAAGCGGGTATGGAAAGGATAGGGACGTGGACTGATACTAGTACATGTATAACTGCGCGGTCCGATCCGATCCGAATATTGTGTATGGGTCTACAAGGTAGGTGCATTCGCTCACTCGCGCTGCTTCCGTCGCTGCACCGTGTGTGCCGCGAGGCCGACGCAGACGACGCCCACGGCGCCGAGCAGCACGGGCCCAAAGTTGACGCTGCGGCCGCGCGCGTGGCCGGCGGCCGGCGAGCTATTCGCGCTGGCGGCTTGGGGCGTCGATGGGTCCACAACGGACATCGTGAGTTCTTCACCGTGGGTCGAACCAGAGGCCTTTGACGCGTGCGTTCCTGACGGAGCAAGAGACTCGAGCGGCAGCCACAGAAACGCCGACGACGACGAGGAAGCGGACGCCGCGGGCTCGACGGTCTCGGGTGCGAACGCCGCGAGGGTCTCTAGCTGATGTTCCGTCGTCGTCGTCGTTGTTGTTGCTGTTGCCTCCTCGGCTCGTACTGCTGTCGTCGCGGACGGGTCGGCTCCAGCGCCTTGCGTGTGGCCCACCTCTTGGAGACTGCGCCTCAGCGCCGGCGAGGCGTTGCCGAGAGTCGCCAGCACACAGCACGCCAGCACACATCGACACAAGCACGCTCGCATCATTTTCCGCCCGCCGCGAGTGCTCTCGTGTGTGTGTGTGTGGGGTTGTTTGGGTATATGTCCGCAAATCCGTAAATGATTTGAGCAGCAGGATTTGTCGCTCATACATCAATGCGAGATCGGCGCGTGTGCTGTGGAGACACGAGGCGTAGAGGTAACGCCTTGCGCTGGGCTGCGGCTGACAAGAGACCTCCGGAGTGTGTGGACCGTGGGCGAGTGAGCCCGCAGCCCGTCCCCACACGAACACACTAATGTACGATCGGCACCACGCCATGCGGACCCCATCCACGGCAAAAGCGTTCACCAGCAGATGCCTATCACATCATCGACCGACCGGTGTCAGCCACCAGCTGATGGTCGCTGTCGCCACGGCCTCTGCGCGGTCGATAGTGTCGGCAGATGAGTGCAACGAGAGCGGCGACTGTGACACCTCGTCGTCATATCGCTCTCGTTGCGAGACCCTCCCCCCCGTGCAGCTACGTGGCTCGAAGGCTATGAGAACGTTTTGGTGATCCATTCGAGAAGCAGCGCCAGAGGGAGTGGCGAGTGTAGCCATGTAGAAAGCTTAGAAACGATAGATGAATGGGTTCAATTTGGCGCTTCCACATGTGAGACTCCATTTGTGAGGGGATGCTGCCTCGAGTATTAAAATCCTGGGAGAGGCTGACTGGGCACAACTATTATTAGGCGGTTATCATCAAGAGCTCAGCCAGACCCGCATGGTGGGCCAACTGACCTCCAACGCGGTCGGACGGAGCGAGTCGCTCAGACCGGAGAGTGCGATCGAGTGAGTGTGTGGAGGCGAACGGCAGAGACAGTTTCCCACGCCGACACAATGCGGTTGGCTCTCTGTGGCTCGGTCCGTGCGTGTTCCGCTCGGCACGAGTGGGTCCCAGCGCGAGCATCCAGACAACACCATGACGATCGAAGAGCGGCACGAGTCTTGATCCTCTTATATGAGTGCTTTCTTACCATGGCGGGTAAATAGTTGCTTGCACCTACCGCTTTATGTACTAATACAGGTGATCGAGTGGGCCGCCTTTTTTTCATGTAAGGACGCGACTGGCGAACGAGTGGCACTGCTCCATGCGATGGGCAGGCAGATCCCACTGCCAGCCACTGAGCACGGGCGTTATCATCACGGGTCTCCGCATTGTTACTTTGTCCTACAGCGTGGCAAAGCTGGTGGCGAGCTTCTCCCCCATCCAGCTATACCACTCGAGCCATGGTCTCCCACGGGTCTCCCTTCCTCTCGAGGAGCTACGATCGACGGTCTCTCCAGCAGGCCAACGCGTCCCACGCAGGCAACAGCTCATCCACAGACACGGAAGCGGTCCACCACACGCCGTTCGGCAGCCTCGAGGTGCTGGACGAGACGGTGATCCACGTGCTCGGCTTTCTCATCGTGCTCACGGCCGCGCACCCGATCGGCCGCCTCTTCCCGCGGTACCTCAAGCTGCCGCTCATCACGGGCTACCTCTTCATGGGCGTCGCCTCGGGCCCGTTCGTCGCCAACCTCATCTCCAAGGCCTCGGTCAAGATGATGGCGTCCTCCGTCAGCGCCATGGCGCTGTCGTTCATCTCGTTCCAGGCCGGCCAGGAGCTGTACCTACCCGAGCTCAAGCCGCAGCTCAAGAGCATCGTGCAGCTGCTCGGCACGATCTACCTCACGGCCATGACGCTCGTGACGACCGTGCTCACGTTGGGCGGTGCACCATTCTTCTTCGGCGGCTTCGCAGCGCCCTGCAAGCTCTCGATCGCGATGCTCTTTGGCTCGATCGCCGTGCTCGTGTCGCCGGCGACCGTCATGGCCATCAAGAACGAGCTCCAGTGTGTCGGCCCGTTCACCAACCTCATGCTCGGCTCCACGATGCTCGCCGAGTTCGTCGTGCTCATCTCGTTCTCCATCGCGCGCGTAGCCGCCACGGTGTACTGCGCCAAGCTCGAGATCTCGCTGGCCAACCTCGTGTTCACCATGGGCGTCGTGCTGTCCAACCTGCTCATCGGCGCGCTCATCGGGCTGACGATCATCGGCCTCTTCCTGATCCCCGGCGGCGCCAGCGGCCACTACGTCGACGCGCACGGCGACGTCGTCATGCTCCAGTCCGAGCCAACGCCCCACCACCAGGCGCGCAAGCAGACGCAGCACAAGGGCTCGCTCTTCGGCTCGCTCTACTTCAAGGGCTTTGTGTGGATCTTCATGGGCTACGTGTTCTACCAGTCGACCAACGTCATCTCCTCGGCCACGATCGCGGCGTACGGCCACTCGTGGGACGTCAAGTTCGAGCCGCTGCTCGTGCTCATGGTCGGCTCGTGCGTGGCCGGTCACTACGCGTCGATCCGCCACGACATGCACGAGATCCTCGACACGGCCGCGCCGTTCGTGCTGCTGCCGTTCTTCGTCATGACCGGCGCGTCGCTCGAGCTCGACCAGGTCACCAAGGCCATCCCGCTCATGAGCGTGATCGTGACCGTGCGGTACACGTCGCTCTTCGTCGCGACCTACTGCGCCGGCCGCTTCGTGATCAAGCTGCCGCCGCACCAGTACAAGAGTCTCTGGCTCACGATGACCCCGCAGGCGGGCGTCTCGCTGGGCCTCGCGAACGAGGTCAAGAACATGACCACGGACCCGTGGGCGGCCAAGTTCGCGGCCACGATCGTCGCGGCCGTGGTCGTGAACCAGGTCGTCGGGCCGGCGCTGTGCGCAATCGGGCTCAAGCGGTCGGGCGAGAGCCAAGCGCACACCGCCCTGGCAAAGGCGGGCACGGACGACGCGCCGCGCGACGACAATGGCGGCGGCGGTGCCACGGGCGACTTTACGAGCCAACGTGCCTTCGACGAGCCGGCGCACGACTGGCGTGGCGGCTTTGGCAACGACGCGAGCGTGGCCACCGCCGTGATCCGCCGCGCGGTCGTGGTCGGCGACGACGACGCCGCGTGCGAGCTCGCGCTGCAGCTCGCTCTCCACGGCGCCGAAGTGGAGATGCCGCTGCTGGACGACGAGCGACTCATGCAGTGGGAGACCGTGCAGCGCCGCGCGCGGTCGGCCGCGGGCCCAGGTGAGGCCACGCCGGTGAGCCACACGCACGTCGTCGACATGCAGCGCCGCGCGGCGGGCAAGCCGAGCGACCGGCACCCGCACGGTCACGTCGCCTCACGCTGCGAGCGCGCGATGGCCCACGGGCAGAACGATCTCGTGGTGTTCACGGGCGCGAGCCAGCGCGCACTCGAGTACGTCACGATACTCGCGCGCCTCGGCAACGGCGGCGGCCGCGCGGCCCGGCGGCTCGCGCTGCTGGACGACGCGACGCACCTCGACGCGCTCCACCACCGTGGCGTCGTGTGCCTGCAGTCGTCGCTCACGCTGGCCAACGTCGCGATGCGGGTCGCACTCATGGACACGTCGACCACGGCCGTGGTGGCCGCCACGGAGGCCGGCGGCGTGGCCGAGCGGCCGTGGCTCACGCGCCGCCGCGCGGCCACCGCCCTGGAGCTGCAGCGCGTGCTCGCGCACCGCGGCCGCGTGCTCCACCGCAACGTGCAGGCGTCGCGCTGGCTGCAGAGCATGCTGCAGAGCGACGGCGGTGGCAGTAGCCGGTGTCGCGTGCCACGGCGCGTGTCCATGTTTGGTCGCTCGTCCGATGTCGAGTTCATGGGTGCGGGCCGCGGCACGGCGGGCCGCAACGGCGAACATTTCTTCGTGCCGAACGAGGTGTTCGTCATGGGCGGCGGCCAGAACGGCGAGGGCGCGTTCGAGGACGCGCCGACCGACGACGACGACGAGCTGGACGTGCTCTCGTCGGGCTCGGACCGCGCGTTCGCCGAGGTGGCGGCCACGCCTCCGAGCACCGGCCGTGTCGTCCAGTTTAAACCCGCGAGGGGCAACCACCGGCGGTGAGTGAGGAATTGAGAGATCTCCATGGAATATGCCACTTGTTGTATATATAAAATTGTCCGTCGGCGTGGCGGCGTCATGTCACTTTCTCGATGCGATTGTCTAATTAATGGCCGCCGCCGGCGCCGGCGGCGTCGCGCTTCTTCTTGGCGATGCCGGCGGCCACGCCGACGCACACGATCGCCATGGCGCCGACGACGATGTAGCCCGTCATGGGCGTGCGGTGGTGCGTGGCCGTCGCGCCGGCGCCCGACGACGTCGACGTGGACGCGCCGCTCGTGTCTGACTGCGCGTCGAGCTGCACCGAGCGCGCGCCGCTGGCCGACGACTGTGCGCTGGTCGTCGCGTTGGCCGGTGCGACCGTGGCGGGCGTGGCCTCCGTCGCGTTGCTGTCCACGAGATGCCACTCGCCGCTGCCGTCCGCGATGATGTGGGTCGTCGTCGAGTCGGCCGCTTGTCGGAGGCTGCGCGCGGTCGGCCGCGCAGCCGCGGCCTGCGCGTGCGTGCTGCCGCCGAAAAGAACCGCGAGACACCCGAGCGCGGCCACGCAGAGCCGCGTGGCAGGCCACTTGGCGTGGTAGAGGACGCGCGGCATTTCGCTTTTCGTGCGATGGACCCTCCCCCCTCCCCCCCCTTCTCAGCAACCCGCGAATGGGAAGGGACCAGCTCAGGCGAGGCGGCGCACCCGTGGGGGTTCAGTAGAGACCGACGGCTTGGTGCGCGTGGAAGTCCGTCGTGTCCAGCGTAGAGGCCGTGGGGCGGACTGGGAGCTCGTGGGATTTGATAGTAATAAACCGATTGTAAAACGGACTCGACAAGCGGAGGGAGACCGACGCGAAGAGAACTGAACCAGCGATCACGCACTCGAGTCGAGAGATGGAGAAAGCAGCTGGCGTGAGCAGCTCACGCCAATACGTGGACTAAAACGGCCCGCGTGAAGGACTCCACCCAATAAACCGAGAGTCAGAAATGTACCCATTTAGAAACGTTAAGCGCAACACCACTATCGTTTCTAACTAGCGATTCAGTAACGTTCCAGTACAAGTGCTTGGGTATCCTGCCGCGGGCGACAAAGCCAAAATGCTGCACATGCAACGCGGCCTCCTTCCACGACTCGCGCGCGGCGGCGGCGCGAACGCTTTGGCGGCTACCCGCTACGGGCAAAGGTGCCCCGCCCCACTAGTGACGAGGGCAAGTGGTGCCGTCACGCTCGTGTATGCTGTCTGAGGTGTCTGAGGTCCAAGCTCCGGTCTTGGCGGCTGCTTGGTGGTGGCTTCTGCGAGAATAATGGTGGCGCCACTTAGCAGCGCACTGTGATGTGTGTTGTGGGGGCCATCTTTTCTAGAGAGTTTGGATACGACTGGGTGTGGGTGTACTCAGTCTTTGTGCTGCGAGTCGCCGACCACCACCACGACACATCGGCGTCACACGGTGTCCTTATCCAGGTGGTGGCATTGTCGAGAGAATCCAGATCACCTTGGTTCCACGGGTGCGTTCCGTGCCGCTGGCGAGTCAAGGCATGGGATGCGTGGTCGCGACACACGCGAAGGAGTGTAGCCACTTGGAAACGTCCGAAACGTTAGAAACGATCCACTTCGACATGGGTACATTTCTGCTCATCGACCTCGTCGTTGGTGACAGTAAACCCGTTGCCGAGTGTGCTGTTTGAAATACCCTTCTCCCTTCGCAGGCTCACATCGGTCTATTCCTGGCTTTTAAGCCAGGTCTTTAAAAGACCGGGAAGAAGTGAGGAGAGAGGATGGTTCATACAGGAGCCGCCGTCGGCGCCCGAAGAAGCGCCTCAAAAAGCCTGTCCAGCGTCCCCTTCGCTCACGATTGACGCCCATGACGTCGCCCGCGACGATGCGGTCTGCGAACAGCGAGCGCACAGAGCTGCGGCCGCGCGTGACCGCGTTCCTGCGCGACGCCGAGCGCGCGCCACCGCTCGCTGAATCCCCCAGTCGCTTGGCGAGCGGCCAGCTCTCGTACCGTGTGTGCATCGCCGTGTTTCTCGTCGCGACGACGATCGCCGTGCTCACGCCCGTCAAAGAGTACTACTTGGGAAGCTACGTGACCAGAGCGTTCGACGAGGTCCGCGAAGACGTCGTCGGGCGTGGGGTCGGCCCGCTGGGTGTCGCCATCAGCGGCGTCCACTACTTCGACACGTTCAACCGGCCGCGCATCCCACTTATCGACCGCACGACTGGCCAACACCTCCAGCGAGGCGACGCCGCACCGCTGTGGGTGACCGACCTGCTCGTCCGCGCGATCGTCCGACGAGCCGACCTGCTCGCGCACCTACCGGCCGACCTGCTCAACCGGTCGGTGAACCTCATGGAGGACGGCTACGCGCCGCTGTGCGGCTCCGCGGCCTCGGCGACGCCGGCGCAGCTGCTCTTCGGTAACTGGTTCCCCGCGATCCGCCACGAGTTCTGCCGCGACTTTGTCGGCTTGTTCCCGCGCGACCGCTTCTTCAACCATCTCGATAAGACGCCCGTTGACGCGGCGCTCGCACACGTCGGCAGCGTCACGCTCGGGCTCATCGCCGTCGTCAACATGTCCGAGCTGTACCTGCGCCACTTTGACGACGCGCTCGTCGTGCGCAAGATCATGAAGAGCGTGCAGCAAGGCTTCGTGGGCCTCGCGCTACCCGAGTACACGGACGCCGCCGCGGATGCGATCGTAGCGAAGTACGCGACGGGCATCCCGCTCGCGCAGGCCATCGCGCTGCTCCCCGGATCGCTCGACGTCGACCACATCGCACTGGTCGACCTGCTCGGACTGCGCGACCTGCTGGCGTTCTACCTACTGCCGCAGCAGCTCACGATGGGCGTCAACGTGAACGGCGAGCCGGCCATTCTCGCCGAGGTGACGCATGCGACAACCGCCTACTTCACGCCCGACTTCCTGGTCAACACCGTCGGTATGCACCTCATCTCGACCATGCACCTCGCGCCGTTCTGGGACTGCGCGATCCACCACACGACCATGGACAAGGCCATCAGCGTCAGCGATGTCGACGCACTCGCGGTGCAGCACTGCGGCGAGGCGCGCGCCGCGATTCTCCCGATCTTCGCCGTCAACCTCATGTTCCTCTTCCAGAAGGAGCAGCGCGACTACAGCAAACTGGACAACACCACGACGTACACGCTGGGCCACCACCACGCCGTCGGCGCCGAGACTGGTACGTTGCAAATCCCCGAGAAGCTGGGCGACTCGTCGCTGCTGTCGATGGACGGCTCGGCCTGGACCAAGCCCCACGCAGAGATGCCCCAGCAAGCGCCACCCACGACGCCCTACGGGTACCTCTTCACGCCCGACTGCCGCGGCGTCGTCGACGTCGTCATGCAGCAAAGCGGGCGCAACGTGCAAAAGTACCAGGCGTACCTCGGCGACGGGCTCGGCAGCTGCGCGTTCCACGACTCGCAGGAGACGCCGCCGCAGACGCTGTGTCGACTCTGGCTGACGTCGCAGAAGGTCCAGTTCCGCACGCTCAACGGCAGCGGCGTCGCCATCCCGAGCTGCGATGCCTTGGTCTCCGCGACTGCGACGGCCACCGTCCAGGTGCTGCAGCAGCAGAACCTACGCCAGCTCGAGCTGTTCCTGGTGGACACGACGCACGAGACGCGGCGCATCCGCATCCAAGACAACACGAGCCGCCAGATCCGCACGTTCCTGCTCATCCTCAACCTCATCGGCGCGACGTACTACGTGCTCGAGTACCTACGCATCCTCAAGAGCGTCTGGGTCTTCGTGCACAACAGCCTCTACCAGCCGATCCGCTTTGACCTGCGACGACGCAGCACCAAGGCGCCAGAGGCGCCTCCACCTCCATCGCCATCATCCCCGCTTCCACTGCCCGAGACCAGCCACCTCAAGCTGCAGCAGCTCCTGTACTTCGACCCGGCGCTTGGCGCGATCCAGCACCCGGGCACGATGGCGCTGCTGTACCTGGGCGCGGTCGGCGCGCTCAGCAACGTCTTCTCGCTCGTGTGTTCCGCGAATCTCTCGACCGACACGAGCGACAGCAGCGTCGTGATCGTGTGCCAGCCGGCGATCCCGCTCTCGAGCGCGACGCTGCTGCTCACGACGCTCAGCAGCACGTACTGGATCACGCAGGTCGCGCTGCAGACGCGCACGCTCGCCGAGCGGCTCGACTTCGCGGCCAACCCGACGTGGTACAAGAACACGCTCGGCGTCGCGGGCGGCGCGGTCACGATCCACTTTGCCTGCAAGGCCGGCGCGCACTACTTTTTCGAGAACGTCGAGCTGCGGTCCGACCCGCACCTGTACGCGGTCGCCGGCGGCGTGCTGCTGAGCTGGCTGCAGGTCGCGCTGTTCGCGACCATCAACTACCAAACGACCGCGCGGCGGCTCAAAGCGGCGATCGCGCCCTGGGTCAACACGAAGCGGCGGAACGCGGCCAAGCGGCTCTCGGCGTCGCACCCGCGGTCGCACAGCGACAGCGAGGCGCGCGAGCGGTCCTTCCTCGCCAAGTGGGGCGCGAGCCAGCTCGACGACGCGTTCCACTACTGCGCGACGCCCTTCATCGCGCAGCAGCTGCAGGCCTTCAGCCGCCGCCAGGAGAGGCAGCGCGTGGCCGCGGCCGCGCGGTCCGGCAGCAGTGCGCACCACATCGCATTCGCGGCGACGGCGCGCGCCGACAAGGAGGAGCGCGTCGAGATCCAAGAGTTCGTGATGGTCCATTGCGCGGCCGGCGCGGCGAACCACCTCGAGACCGTGGCGTGGCAGGCGCGGCTGGGCTCGAGCGCGGCGTTCCTCACGGACGTGCGGTCGCTACGGCGGTCGCGCACCAGCGGCCACCGGTAGCGCGGACGGCTGGACGCTGGATCGTCTCCACGTGGTGTCCACATACAGAGAGAGAGAAAGACGGAGAGCTGGCCTGGCAATGGCAATGGCGCGAAGAAGATCTGGATGATGACGATCGTGCCACACCGGACGCGGAAACAAAAGGAGCTCCTGACGCGTAAAGTCGTTGCGCGGTCGTCGCGGTCTTGGATCGCCAACAGGTTGAGTGGATCAGATCCCACCAAGAAGATCCGCCAACAATTTTTAGACCCGCAGCAGCTGGTGGTCGGTCTCGTCAGCACGAGAAGGCCGATCGATCGCGCGCGACTAGTTAGCCTGCGGGGGCTCTCGTGGCGAACGAGGACGCATTGGCGAGAGAGCGCGAGCGAGCGACTGCGGCAGCCGGCGCCATTCTTTTCGCGTCGGTCTCCGTTTGGATTGAAGAGCGGGGGGAGGGGACTAAAATAACGTGGTTCTGAAGGTCAAACCAAGCGGAAAACACGTTATTTGGGGTCTATTCAACGGCTGGGCTATGGGACTTGTTCCGCGGATAACGCTGTGCCGCGAACGGTGGGTTGGGCAGGGCTAGTTTCTGTAATTTTTCGGTGGAGTCAGTCTTTTCCTGTAGGCGTTTTACGATGAGGCGCCCGGCGGACGCTTTTGGCCTCCGAGACTTGATACAGCACACGGCCCCACTGGCCCCCGAGGAGTCCTCCGTGTTGTGTTCGTCTCTTGGGCCACAGGCGCGTGATCTTTTCTCGTGCGGAGACCGCGAGCCACCTCGCGTGGAAGACAATCGCGTACACCACCGCGCGCCGTCCAGCGTCCAGCGAACGCGTGGCACACGTTGACTAGTCTGGTTCGACCAGGGCCGACAATCGGTTAGTCTGGAACACGTTTCGCAGCAGACCGATCAGTGTCCTCGAGCAGCTGGAGTTTGGACCCACTGCTCTTCTTTAGACCCCACGGCCCAGAAACTTTTTTGCGGGTGAGCCGCGGAAGCAACTCAGTACACCGCCGAGAAATCGTTCCACGACGGCGGACGCGCGGCCGCAAGCCAAACCAAGCCAACCCGACCAGCGATGACGACACGACCGACCGCGGCCGCGCGGCCCACGGTGGCCACGCCGACCTCCGCGTTTGCCTGCAGCATCGCGAAGCGCAACTGCCCGCACGAGACCATATTCCACGACGCCTATCAGCGGTGAGCCAGCGGGGGGGGGGGGGGGGGGGGGGGGGGGGGGGGGGGGGGGGGGGGGGGGGGGGGGGGGGGGGGGGGGGGGGGGG
>JAADVV010000352.1:0-17905 GCA_023335905.1 Pythium pyrilobum | reverse complement strand
TACGCGACCTTGTTGTCAAAGAGGATGCCTGTGACCTTGTTTGAGACGATCGACGGCGGGTGCACGCGGTTGTCGTCTGTCATCAAGAAGTAGTTTTGCGTCGCCCGCGTGTTGAGCTTGAGCATGAGTTGGCCGACGGTGGCGAGTGCTGAGTTTTCTGTTGCCTTGCCGAACAGCGCCACGGCGTAGTGGAAGTTGACGCCCTCCGACGAGCTCTCCTGGTCCTTGCCGTCGTAAGAAGGCGTGACGCCGTGCGAGAACGAGTGGCCGCGGAACCAGTCGAGTTGGCGGAACTTGGGGAAAGCTGTATCGCTGCTGGACGGATTGGCGACGTCACGGATCAGGAACTTGGCCACGCGGTTGAGCTGCGCGATCTGCGACCAGGTAGGGTCAAGGTAGTTGACAATGGCCGACGCGGCGATCCAGTAGCCGTAGTGGTAGTGGTGGTCGTTGTACATGGTGTTGCCAAAGTCGGCGTCAGTGTTCTTCTCGACCAAGCCCAGCGGACTGATGATGCCGCGGTAGGTTGTGTCGTAGTTGAGTGGGTAGTCCCAGGAGTTGGCGACGAACGGAGCCAGTACCGTCTCGAGCTTTCCAGGCACTTGCGCAGCAGCGTCGCCTGGTCCACCCCGGTGATCACCTTGTCGTTGGCCATGAGGCACAAGTTGGCGTACATGTGGGCCGTCTTGCCGTTGTAGTAGTAGCTGCCGTCGGTCGGGAGGCTCCAGGTCGCGTTGATGTCTGCCACGAGCGCCTCCTTAATCTTCTGGCTCACGACGATATCCGCCCGCACCGATCGCGGTGGGTAGAAGCTGACGGGGGCGTTTTGCGTCTCTGTGAAGCGGATTACGGGTGGGTTCGTGGCCGTGAGCACGCCGGTCATGGGGCCGCGCGTGGCCGCGTACGCCGTTGAGCTGCTCACCTCCGCGGCGCTCGTGCGGTCGAGCGTGTCCATGTGGTGCACCTGCAGGTAGTGGAAGAGACCCTGCGAGCAGTCGCCGCTGGTCTTGAGGTGGAACATGTACGCGCTCGCGTCCTTGGCCTCGATGTTGCTACCCTCGAGCAGACACGACGCCGACTTGTCCAGCGCCGCGAGCTGCGTGTCGCTCACGACCAGCGCCACGCGCAGGTAGCCAGTGAACGACGCGCTGGCCGTCAGGGTCTGCGTGCCGCTGAGTGCCAGCGTGACGCTGGCGCCGGCGTAGACAACCCACTTCTGGCCGGTCGACAGCGTGAGTACGAAGCGCGAGCCCGTCACAGACGCACCCGAGGACATGACGGCGCCGTTGATCGCCGTGATAGCACTCACGACCACGATCCGTGGCGTCAGCGCCGTGTACTTGGCCGTGACGAGCGCCATACCAGGCACGAGCGTCGCGTCAATCTTGCTGGTTGCGCTCTTGGAGAAGCTGATCGAGACACCGAGATCATCCCACGACGTGACCTGCAGCGCCGGCGCCGTCGTGAACTCGGCCGCCGAGAACGTAACGTCGCTGGAGAAGATCGACGCGTAGTAGAAGTTGCCATGGTCCGACGAGCCACTGAAGAACCGGTTCGGGTACGGGTAGTTGACCGCGAGCCCGAATGGCGCCACGTCAACGATCGGACGCAGCGCGTACGGGTTGGTCCACACAGACTGCACGCCGGCGTCGCTCGACGATGCGATCACGTTGCCCCACCAGCTGTTGGTCGGGATGGGCGTCGAGCCGACCACGCCCGACGCCAAGAAGCGCGGCGGTAGCCAGGTCACGAGCCCGTTGTTCGCAGGGAAGAGGCTCGTCGGCGGTGCCTCTGTGGCAACGGGCGAGTCGAAGAGCGTGTAGGCGCCCTTGTCGGCCATGTTGTACGTCGCGGCGTGCCCGATCGTGGCGCCGAGGGCGAGCCCTGCGGCGAGAGTAGTAGCGACATGCACCATCGTCTCGGGCTGAAGAGAGAGGCCGAGTCTGGCGTGGCAGGCACAAAGCGAAATCCGGAATGAACAACTGTCCTACGTCCGCCGCCCATCCCGCTGGCCACACCCGTGAGGCGAAACAGCGATCCGCTGGTACGCGGTGGAGGATCCGCATGGGGGGCCAGTGCCTGGACTCCAGAGGGTGCTGTTACAGTAACTGTAGGCAGTTGGCAAGTGGGCCGTGATCAGCCCGTCTGGACCGATTCATCATTGGTAGCAGAACCAAGATGAGTTGTGAAACGAGTTTTCCAACACGTGCGAGCGCCTGTCGCACACACCGCGCGATGAACTGCAATGGAGCGCCGCGTCCTGGACAGAAACGAGGACAGAAACCCGTTGGGCCCAGCAGATCAGCGTACAGCGTACCGTAACGTACTGTACACGCCGCATCGGAAGAACTGCATTGCACCCCATACACTACGCATGACAATTACAATGCCCATTTTGGTGCTCGTAACGGCTCCGTCGTGGAAAATGCCCCCGGATGATCCATGGGCTTCGCACGCTTGCGCGCACGTTCCTCTGGTGGCACCCCGAGCGCATCATGGCGCCATGCACGGGGCCCAAGCAAACGGATCTCTAATAAAGACAGATCACTGCGGTCGCACGCCGAGGAACTCACTCTTGCTCGTGCCGCTCATCGCCTCCTTCGACTCGAAGGCGGCTTCGACGATGCGATTGAGTTCTGTTACTACGTCGGATCTGTCTAAACTCTCGAATCGAGAGTCTCGATCTATCTATTACAGTATCACCAACCAATTGAGTACTGTACAGTGCAATTGCATGCTCGCCTCGAACAGCAAGAGCTATGCCTGGTGCCGCGCGTCCGGTTCGACCTTTACATTCACGCGTCGTCCAGCGTTTTATTACAGCTCGGCTTGCTGGATACTGCACCAACGGCAGCCGTCACTGGAGAGCCCATGGGCGGAGAGCTGCTGGTGGTGGATGCACTGCCGCCGCCGGCAACTGAGAGACTTTGGTGATACAGAGAGACAGCAGCTGACTGGCCTCACGCGAAGATGACTCGAAAGAGGGACCACCTGTGGGTTCGGGCCAGTCAACTCACTCTTGACCTGGCCCGGCTATGTGCAACTGGGCAGAAAAATCGAAGGAGCAAAGTATTTCCGTTACAAACCGAACAGTATCAGCTGAGCTGATGGATTGATTGTGTGGACCACCAAGAGAGCGGACCATCTAAAGTAAACTACCGTGGCAGTCATTTATAGGAAATATTCCCGAGGCTCCAGAAACGAAAAAATATCCCGGGAACAAATTGCTTGCCCCATGCTGCGAAGTACGTACCGACGACATGAATGATGTATGGAGGGATCAGAACGCCGGCGCGGGAATTCAAAATTCAAAACGCGGCACGCAGGAAGCGTGGGTCTTCGCACATTCCGACATTCGCCCCAGTTGACCGCCCACCAAGACCCGAAGATGCGACCGCAGGCTGCGACGTGGCAGTTTTTCAAGATCGTCGTGGAGAAGCAGAACCCGAAGCAGCACCCGGACGTCGAGTGCCGCCAGTGCGGGAAGCTGATCCGCAGCGCGCAGCTCGGGCGGGCTATTCTCCCGCACGTGGCCTAACGATGTGAGAAGGCGACGACCGCCATGGTGGACACGGAGCGGCGCAAGCTGCACGAGGTGACGATGCGCAAGGCCAGTCGCGGCAGCCGAGTCGCGCGTGCGAAGCTCGCGCTTGGAGAAGGCGGCGAACCAGAGTTCCCGCGGCTGTCGTGGGGCCGACGAGACGAGAGCGATTCCGGATTGTCGGAGGACGACGACGAGGAGGAGAGCTAGTCGAAGAAACAGCGACTGGCACCTCCAGTGGTGGCGCCGTCGCTTGTTCGTTCTTCGTCGACGGCAGGGCCGCGGCCTATCATCAGTCTGAATGGGAAGGGCAAGAAGCAGTGGGGCAAGCGCGAGCGGCGGCGGCTGCCACCAAGAAGAAGACCACGGCCCGTCCGACGAGGGACGCGCATGCCGACTCGCTGCTTGCGAACGCGCTGAACTCGATGGGCATGCCATTCAGCTCGGTCGACAGCCCGATTTTCCACGAGCTGATCGCGCTACTGAACCCGAACCTCAAGGTCCCGACGAGTGAGGAGCTCAAGCAGATCGCGCCGCAGCGCGTGCGCAGCCCCACAAAGGAGGATCTGCGGCGCGGGTACTGGGCTGGCAAGGTGCGGTACTGGAAGTCCATCAGCGAGTGGGACGGCGACTCGGACGTTGACACGGACGACGAGCTGCCGTCGCAGATTGAAGTTGTTTTCGAAGTAGTAGTGTGGATGCATGAATAGTAGCCCCTCTTGTCACATTGTCCCCACAGCTCGTTTGGGTGTCACTCGAGCTGACGTGTCGGTGACTGTAGTTATCTGGTCCACACGACTACTGTAGTCGGTGGCATGTAAAGTGCAATCAGCACCCCAACCGACACACGGCTGGTGTGTCCACACCGAGCGTGGACCACTTAGAGAAGTGGATCATTCACGAAGCGAATGGAAGTCGAGACGATGGCGACCGCCGTGGCGAAGAACCTCCTGGGCGTGCGCGCGCGCGTGGCGCAGGCCGTGGCGCAGAGCGCGCACCAGCAGCCGTGCACGCTAGTGGCCGTGAGCAAGACTAAGCCGCTCGAGGACCTGCGCGCCGCGTACGACCAGGAGCAGCGCCACTTTGGCGAGAACTACGTGCGTCTCTCTAACGCCATTTGCCTGGCGTTGTACGATTGGAGAGACAGGGGAAGACTGAGTGGACTATCTGTGTGGCATGGCTGCAGATCCAGGAGCTGATCCAAAAGGCCGAGGTGCTCCCGGCGGACATCAAGTGGCACTATATTGGCCACGTGCAGTCCAACAAGGCCAAGGCACTCGTGCGCGACGTGCCCAACCTCTTTGTCGTGGAGACGGTCGACTCGATCAAGATCGCGAACGCGCTCGACAAGGCCTCGGGCGAGTTCCGCCGCGAGAAGCTCAACGTCATGGTCCAGGTGAACACAAGCGGTGAGGAGCAGAAGAGCGGCACGACCGCGCTCGACGAGTCGGTCGAGCTCGCGCAGCACATTGTGGCTGAGTGCGAGCACCTCACGCTGCTCGGTCTCATGACGATCGGTCGCTACGGCGACACGACCAGCGAGTGCTTTGACCGGCTCGTGGTGTGCCGAAAGAAGATCGCAGAGGTGCTGGGCAAGAGCGAGGCCGAGCTGGGGCTCAGCATGGGCATGTCGGGCGACTTTGAGCTAGCGGTACGTTGTGGTCTACGAAAGCGTTGTCACCTGCGCGTTGCTTACTGACGGACTCATGTTTCAACGTGTAGATTGCCTGCGGCAGCACGTACGTCCGCGTCGGCTCGACGATCTTTGGTGAGCGCAACTACGCCAAGAACTAAATTACTTCCCCTTTAGAAATACAGCGATACTGCATTGGCAAGAGTCTGTTCCAGACGGGAAAGCGCTGTCTTTCGCTTTAGTTCCGAAAGTCACGGTCAGTCAAGCAGGTCAAACGCAAGAGCAGACGCGAGGTCGAGCCCGTGGGCTTGTTTCTCCGTGGACCACGCAGCCGCCGCCTGCTTCGCCGTCTCCGTAGCAGTACACTCTTTCACGATTGGCTTGTCTTCTGGTGTTGGCGACTTCTCGGTGCGCCGCTCTGTCTCTTTCTTCATGATGTCCTCCATGTCAATGTACGTTGTCTCCGGTTCGCTCGGGTACATCTCTTGCCACGTCTTGCCGGCTTCTCGGGCCTTGCGTTGCTTCTCCTCCACTTCCGCTCGCTGCGTCTTGCGCTTCGCATCGGCCTCAGTCGCCTTCTGCTGCCTCTCTTTCTTGCGCTGCTCGAGGATGTGCATCGACATCATGTCCTTGCGGTGGAACCGATCCTCGGGTAGCTCTTCGTCTTCGTCCACCGGATCCCACTGGGGTCTCCTGTCTACCACGCTCGCCTCACCGTTGGTCCCACCATTGGTGGCACTATTCGAGGAAGGCATCGCGAGATGGAACATCTCCACAAGCGACTTGGGCGTCTCGACAGCTTTACCATCAGCCTTCTCATTGCTCTCGCCATCATCTTCGTCGCGCAGAGCTTGCGCTAGCAGCCACGGAGCGGAACCGCAGTCCGGCTCACACTCTGACCATCTCTTGTCAATGGGAGCGACGAGCTCCAGCACATTCTTGGTGCGATTCAGTGTGACGTCTGCCTGGTCCATCAGCACCGGGAACGGCAAGTAGATCGCGAGATCGAGATGGTTCTGCTCCTTCACGGCAAAGTACTCCGCACGCAGCTCCAGCGAAATTTCACTGACGTCCACCACGGGTTTCTCAAACTGAACGCGAATCGCCAGGTGTGAGCCAGCACGCTCGAGCATATCCTTCGACAGAGCCGTTCCGCTTGCGTCCACGGCGGCCACGCGAGTGCAGCTCACACGTCCACCCTTCGCTCCGTCCGTGAGTTCGTAGATCTCACACTTGGCCACCGCCATCATGGCCGGGTCCTTCTTCTTCTTCTTGTCGCTAGCGGTGGCCTTCATGTTGTTGGCCGCACTAGTGGTCGTGGCGGGCTTGCTCACTTCCTCGATGACCGGCTTCTGCTCTTTGCGGATGTAGTGCATGGGCGGCGGCAGCGTCCCGCGGTACGTCAGCTTGGGCAACTTGTACCGCGGGTCGAGCTGGATCTTGTACTTTTGGTCGATGTACTCGATCGCTAACTCACACACAAAGTTGCGGAAGGACCCGGTCGTGTCGGCCTTGCAGTCGTCGACCACCTGCGTATTCACGGCCACGTCAAACGCAAGCGACTTGTTCCCGCTCTTGTCCTCCACTTCGTGTGGCGCGCCCAGACTCAGTGGGACATGGATTCCCTATATCTCGCCCGAAAACGGAAGTCGGCAGCACGGTCAGCCACTGAGTAGGAGTTCGTAGTGCACGAGACCTTCTCGCTCACCTCTTGCTCCCTGCCCTCGTCGTCGAGCTGCTTGCGTTGCGAGAACGTCTGGATCGACGCCGAGTGGCAAATATTGACGAACACTTTCTGCTTCTTCCGGATATCGGTGGTCTTCATCACGAATCCTGGTTCCACATCGATATGGATCTGCAGAGCGTTCCAGTCCGTCGCCGCGTTAGTTCCCAGTCGACTCCACAACGTTTCCGTCCCATCCACGCACCCCTTCCTGCTTCACCGTCAGTCCGTCCGTCTCCATGACCTTGTTGCCTGGGAATTTTGGCTTGAACGCTGCACAGCCAAGAACGCGTCAGACGCAGCTCGCTGCAATCGCCCTTCAATCTGTCACTGCGCGTCATCACCAGTGGCGTCGTCTCCTCCTGGCCGCCCACCGTTGACCTTGCCGCTAGCCGCATTCTTGATCATATCCATCATCGATGAGGTGTCACCCAGCGGTGGCATCCCACTGGTACTACCAGCAGCTCCTCCGTCCCCCATGCCGCCAGCCGCCTTCTCCACTTGCTCGCGCATCATCTGCATGAACTGCTCGTACGCCTGCGGGTCCTTCTCGCACAGCTCGTCCAGCATCTACGTGACAACGCATGCGTCAGGAAGCCTGTACGGCCTGACGCCGTTCCTGTGTGCACTTCTTCACCTGCGCGTACTGCTCCATGTCTGCCTCCGACATTGCCATTGTCGCTCTGCGCACCGCCGTCAAAGGACGCCAATTGCTCAATGGGCCATAGGAGCTGCTCGCATTTCTTCGATACTCTCCGCCTCCCCCCGTTTCTGTGACGCAGTGCTAAAGCCACTTGACGGCATTGATGGCACTAATCCTGCTAAGTCCGATATCCGAAGAGTCCTACTAGTATGATGTTGTGCGCCTGCGCCGTTCTCCTTTTCGCGCTGCATGGAGGACACAGGACAGAAAGACGGGTGACGCTCGGGCCATGACTCGTTCTTGATTGTATTGGATGCCAACACTTGCTTTTGGTATTCTTGTTCCGAGTGGGAAGATGACAAAGCGAAAGCCCAGAGCTAGCCCCCCCCGAAGAAGAGACTAGTCCACACTACTCCTACCACGCCACACGCAGCGGCGGGCGAGGCGCCGCTAGACACTCTCGAGTCGCCACCACCACCACCGCAGCAGTCGCCAACGCGATGATGCGAACAATTTAGACCAGGTCCACGAATGGCTGCGGGGCCATGGTGACCGGGGCCGCACCCTTGGTCTTGAGGGTGTAGGCGGTCTTCGGCTGGAGCGGCACACGCTTGATCTCAGCGCGGACTATTAGAAGAGACACAAGAGGCGGTCAGTGTCTCGTCACAAACTGCACGAGGGTTCGTTCGACCCGTGGAGAGGCGGATATATATCACGTACCACCGGTGGCACGGGCCTCCTTCTTCTTGAGCTCGTTCTCCTTGACACGGTTGAGGAAACCCTGACGGCACTTCGACTGGTGCACGTGCTCAATGCGCACGTTGATGTGCTTGTGGATCACGCGGTTGCCCACGATCTTGTTCACACGCACGCCGACGGCACGCTTGGTGATGTTGTACACGCGACCAGTGCGGCCGTGGTAGAACTTGTGCGGCATACCCTTGTGGATGGCACCGTTGGCCTTGATGTCAACGTAGTCTCCGACCTTGAACACACGCATGTACGTCGAGAGCTTGATGACACCGCTCTGACGGTACGGGCGCGCGAACATGTCGCGCGTGCGGGCGCGGTAACCAAAGGAGTGTGGCATTGTTTCTACTGTTCTTTCGACTGGAGGAAGACACACCACAGCGCGTTAGTCCGGTCCGCTTATAAACTTCCAGTCGCCCGCCTCCCCGCTCTCAACCGCCCTTATACGCCGTGCTCAATCTCCGTTTGCGAGTGTGTATACGTCGATGCTGCACCGCCGTCGCAAGTCGATACTCTCAGGACCTCGCCATCAGTTAATCCGGCAAGCGTGTCGAGTTGCCGTCCGTTCTCCGCCATTATCGACTGTATCCAGATGCTCGTCGCGCGCACGACTGCATCAGATATCTCCACTCCGCTGTCCTCCGATGTTGCTGTTCGCCGCTGCATCGGTATTCCTATAAAACGCGGTCTCGACGTTGATGCTCGCGACCAGTACTCGCCGACGGTCTCATTCGAATTACTCGACTTCTACCGCGCCAATCACTCTCGGAAGCACGCGAAACGAAGGGGAACGATACGCGCATCGGGTATACACACTCGCGCGGCGTCGACGGCGGCGTGGGGCGGCCCGGGGGGCGCGGGCGTCGCGTGGCTCGGCATCCCTTACCTGCAGATTCACCCTCGAACGAGACAAGAACTGGATGCCCACGCACAAGCCGCTCACCGCTCCAGCCACCAACAAAACCCGTCACAAACTATTGGCCGCGAAGGCGCCACGGCCGCGGCCATACAAAATCCAAGTTAGTTTGAAAAACCCATTCACCCAAAAGACCATGGTCTCGGTTCACCCAAGTCTGTCGTACTTAGTGAGACGACTCACAGTACCTGACCCTCGAAAGGTGCGCTTTTTTGGCTTGACTGTGTGGGGAACTGCATTCGAGAGGGGAAAAGGAACTGACGATGGAGGTGTGTTTCCGGCGCTAGGCGTGCCGCTCTGTAGAGACGCTTCCGCGCGGATATGTGGATCATTGGCAGTATAGGCGGAAAGAGGGCGAAATGAAGAGCTAATATGTGGAACGGCGGCTGATTTTGATGCATTGGTGGGGGCAGGACGAGGATTTTGGTGACGACGTGTTGATCACCACCACGTCGGGCGCGCAGTCCGCGCCGCACAGCGAGTCGTGGACGAATGCAGGCCCAGGTAGTGTTCTGAGTTGCGTATTTCACTGGTCGCGCTTCCTACGCGCTGCTGACGTATTTTTCTCGCGCGTTTGGGTCGTTTCTACAGCGAAAACGGCGGCTCCGGCGGCGCCGACGCCGGCGACCGCGATGGTGGACGAGGACGACGAGCTGTACGGCGGCGTCGCGATCAAGCTCAACGCCAGTACGGGCGACGACACGAAACCCGCGAGCGGCGGCACTGCCCGCCCGGCTGGGACATCCGGTCCGCCGGGCGATGACGACGACGACGACGACGACGAAGAGGAGGTCGCGATCACGCTGACCCACGACTCGAAGGGCGCCAAGCCGGCGCTGCGGTTCACGGGCTCAAACCGGTACGTGCGCGGCAATTTTGGCGGCGGCGCGGGCCAGCACACAGCGATGGGCGGCGCGAACGCGCAGAAGGGCGGTGACGCCGACGGCGACGAGGGCGAAGACCTGGGCATGTTTGGCGGCCGCCGCACGGCGTTCGACGTGGATATTGACATGCTCGAAGACAAGCCATGGCGCAAACCGGGCGTGGATATCTCGGACTACTTCAACTACGGATTCGACGAACACTCGTGGCGGGTGCGTGCATGGACTAAAGAGGACGTTGGGTTGGTTACGTACTGATGTCTGGATCTGGGTCGCGTAGGACTACGCGGCCAAGCAAGTGTGTCTGCGCCGCCAGCTCGCGCTCGAGAAGACCAGAGAACAGGCCGCGCGGCAGTCCGTGACGGCCGCCAACGCCGCCGCGGCCTCGCAGGACGCAGCCAAGGCGAACGCCTCGGGCGACCCAACCAAGCCCGACGCGAACGGTGGACCGCCCGGCCAATGGGGTGTCGGGGGCCCCGGAGGTCCACCGATGGCGCACGGCGGCTCCGGCCAAATGGGTTTTATGCCACCGCCGCATGGGTGGCACCCAGGCATGGGCCCCCCACCGATGGGCGGCCGCGGACCGCCGCCTGGGTTCATGGGGCGTCCTCCGTCGGGATGGAACGGCGCGCCTCCCCCAGGCTTCTGGCCTGGCGGCGGGAACGGGCCTCCTGGTGGTGGCTGGATGGGCCAGCAAGGCGATGATCGTGGTGGCCGCGGAGGACGAGGAGGACGGGGCGGCCGTGGAGGGCGTGGCTACGACAGAGACGGCGGCCGCCACCGTGATGGAGACGACGACAGGGGCAGCGTCCGCGACGACAGCCGCTCGCGCGACCCCAGCCAGTCGACCGCGCGTGACCGCTCTCGATCCAGATCTCGCGGTCGCCGTGACAGAGACAGCGGCGGTAACAAGGAGGGTTCCAGTGGTGGGCGGGACGCACGAGACCGTGGCCGTGGCGGCAGAGACCGAGGAGACCGCGACAAGGAGCGCGGAGACCGTGACGGAGGCCGCGACCACGGGCGAGAGCGTGACCGCGAGCGCGAACGGCCGCGTTCAGACCGCGACCGAGGACGGGACCGCGACCAGGACAAGGGTGGCGGTGGAAGAGACCGTGACCGAGATCGTGACCGCGGGCGCTCGAGATCTCGCGACCGTGACTCCAGGAAGCGCAAGGGACGCGACGAGAGCTCCGCCGGTGGCGGCGGCTCGTCCGGTGGGGATAGAAACGGCGACAGCAGAGGAAAACGGCGGCATTAGGCTGTCGGCGTCGCGACAGGACAACGGCTAGTAGCACGAGAAGAATGACGCAACGCACGACTCTGTCGACGGGATTTGTATCGAGCATGGAGCATCTATTTTGCTGGTTTGGTTATCACGCCTGTCTCCGTAGCCACAGGTCCGTTTCGAGCTTGTCGAGATCCTGCACCGTGACCTGGATCGCGATCTGCACGCCGCTTTGCATCGCCTCGACGGGAACGAACGTGAGCGCCGGATGGGAGAGCTGGTTGGCCTTGATACCAGCGGACAACGCGTCGGTGATTGCTGGAGGATCAAGACAAGAAGGATCATTAGTCAAATGGTCAGGCACGAGTGAGGGAAGGAGCCTGGAAAAAGAGGAGGGGTACGCACCGGTGGCGATGTCGCGTTCGCTGGGCGTGGACGCACGCGGCACGTAGAACACTCGGACATGGCAGAGGCGGTCCCATGGCATCTCGGCCGATGACAGCGCTCGCTCCACGGCGCACAGCAGTCCCGAGCAGGCAGTCTGGAGCGGCACCGAGGCGTCCGTCGCGTCGCACTGGGCCGCCGCGATCACGTGGCACAAGCTGCGGTGCACGGTCGTGTACTGGGCATTGATCGTCCACCCGTTCGATTCGGACGGCGTCGCCGTCTTGGACGTCGCATGAAGGTGCTTGACCGATGCGTGGGTGAGCGCCAGCAGCTCGGCCTCGACCAGCGCGTGGCGCGGCAGGTGCGAGAGCTGGACGACCAGCAGCGGCGCGTCGCTGACCAGCGCGACGAGATCGCCGTCCTTGTCGGCGTCTTCGTCGCTCTCGTCGCTGTTGTACGCGTTCTCGAATTCGTCGCGCAGACCGCCGTTCGCGACCAGCAGGCGGCGTGCCTCGGCCGCCACGACGTCCGTCGCGTTGGGCTCACCGAGAGGCGTCTCGGTGACGTACACGACCGCGCAGCTCACGTGGCGCAAATTCGAGTCCAGCGAGTCGAACACGTTGCCAGCGTTGCGGAATGCCTGCTGCGTCTGCTCGAGGTGGTCGCGACCAATGATCTCCATCGTCTGCGGCTGGAACGCGACCTGCCCGGCGAGACAGATGAGCGACTTGTGGAGGATGTTGGCCTGGCTGTACGGACCGATGCAGTTCGGCGCCCAGGCCGAGATGCTTTTGATGTGGAGCACGTCACGCATCGCGCCGCGCGGCTTCTCGAGTTTGGCGGCGCCGCTGCCCTTGACGGCGAAGCAGTCCATGAGCACGCGCGACGGCAGCGCGGTGAGCTCGACGCAGCTCCGCGACGGCGGCATGAACTGGCCAAAGTACTTGCAGTACTCGGCGTTGATCCGCGCAAAGTCGCTCATGTCACGCACGTAGAGATGCACAAAGCACGCGTCCTCGAGCGTCATGTCGTGCTGCGCGAGTGTGGCCGTAGCCTGGTGGAAGACGTTGGCGATCTCCTCTTCGAGCGTGGGCGAGTCGCTGCGCTGGCTCATCACGCCGCTCAAGAAGAACTGGTTGCGGAACGACCCGACGGCGGGTAGTGGCGTGGCGACGTCACTTGGAGACAGCGCGAGTGCGGTGGTCAGAGACGGCGTGAGCTCGTGCTGTTTAATAGCTGAAGGCACGAACGGCGCGAGCGACGGTGGGTAAGGCCGCAGCGCGTCTTCGTCCATGGACGTGTCTTTGTCCTCGAGATGGCAGGCTTCGATCACGAGGAACGCGACCGGCGCGAAGTAGTCGTCCGAATGGAGCACTACTCGCGACGAATCCCTGTGGAGAACACACAGCAAACGGTCAGGGAGCTTGCAGGCAGATCCAGCGCCATGGCGACTGAGTGGGGCAGGCCGTACACGACGATCCGCTTCTTGAAGAGCGGACAGTCGAGCGTGAGCGTCTCATACTCGCCGCCTTCGCCGCACACATTGAGCTGGTACTTCTCTTGCTGCAAAGTCAGAGACAATCTCAGTCGTCGCCATCGCACAGATCCGCAGAGACAGGTAGCAGCAGCCTAGACGCGTACCAGACTGAGCAGATCCATCTGCAGATCCGCGATCGTGCGTCCCAAGTGCTTGCGCGGGTGCAGCCCAATGGCCGCGACCTTGACGAGGATCGACTCGAGCCCGGCGTCCACCATTTCGCCGAGCAGCTCCTCTTGGTCGCGGCGCCACAGGTACCCGAGCGACGTGAGCCCGAGGCGCGAGCACACGTTCTCCACGCGGTTCCGCTGGTAGGACGAGAAAATCGCGCCTGTGCACACGCCCTGCACGTCCGGAAATTGGACCTGCGGCCGTGGTGACGCGAGAGATCGCAGCAGAGCATTAGCAGTCAGTCCGCCCATCAAGGTCCGTTCTTGCGATTGCGGTGGTCCGCACCAGCACTTTCTCGAGCAGGCGGTGGAGATCCTCGACCTCGTCTCCCTCCGTGGTGGTCGTGTAGTCGATGTCGGTCTTGATGGCCTTGCCGGCGATGGTCTCGGTCACGAGCGGCTTCTCCATGCTCTCGGCGATGAGCTGTACGACGTTGTGGCCCACGGACTGGTACATGAACGAGTCGATCTCCTGGTCGTCCGGCGCCAAATGGGACGGCGGATGCAAGTGCGCGAGACACACGATCTTGTGGCCGTAGCGCACGCTCTCCATCATCGCATAGCAGCTGTCCTTGCCGCCGCTCACGAGCGCGACGATCTTCATCTTCGCCGTGGCGTGCCCGCTCAGTGAGCGGATTGATGGCCGAGGAGTGGGAAGCTCTGCTCCATAGCTAATGCGCTATTTATGGTAGTAAGTGTATCCATTTCGGTGGTCTTCTAATCGAGTGATGCAGTGTACTGTTGAACTCGGAAGGAATTTTCGAAGCTCGCGGATTTTTTGGCGCGAGGAAACTTCCGCAGCCATGACCAGCACGGGGAAGACGCCTGAACTGCGGATACCGCTCAGTGTATTGGCGCCCACGCTGGGAGATGGCGGCAAAGAGATGGACCACCGGGAAGCGCAAGGTAAGAGCTACTTGTCGACGCAATTTGGACGTCAACGGGTGGCTGTGTGCGAAGCGACAGGGCTGTTGGCCATTGCAAACGGACGTGTCGTGGATCTCTACCACGCCAACTCGACCACATTCCCCCAGTATACACAAGCGGATACGCTAAAGGAACCTCACGACGCGAGTGCTATCCATGCGCATATCCCGTGCGCCGGTCAGATCGTGCTCAGAGACCACTTGGAAGCCTATATATCCGACCAAGACGACGGTGACGCGGACGGCGTATACACTACCTGCCTAGCTTTTGTCGCACCGGGCTTTCTCCTCATTGCTGCAGCGTCCAACAGTACAACCAGTGACCATGCATCGTCGTGGTTATGTGGCTTCCGCATGTACTCGCGTACGGTTACGGCCGTCCAACGCGTTGGGCCGTCCACGCTGCTCAACCATTGCTCGTTCGTCGACCAGCTCGATGAGCTCTCCGCGATCTCGACCATGGAACGCGTACCGCGCGGCGTGTTCGCCTCCCGTGAGGCCGGTGCCGTGCTTTTGCTTTTCTCCGGTGCGTACGCGTCGTTCTGCGGGGTCTTCCAGTGGGCCGAACGGTTCTCCGACCGGACTCTGTCCACCGCGAGTCTGTCTAAAGCCGCGTCCGTTCTCTCTGCCATCTCCATCACTGACGACGGGCAATGGGCGGCAGTCACCAGCGAAGACGGGGCGGTGCTTCTCGTGGATTTCCGTCGCTTCACGTGGGAACCCAACGGGGAAGTCGACGCGTCGGCGGTGAGTAGCGGGGGGAAGCGGCTCGTGCTCGGAAGGGCGTTCCGCTTGGGCCGCGTCTCGCAGAGAGACCATCCGCTCGATGCAGCGCGACTCTCTGGTCAGGCACGAATCGGTGCTGCGAAGGTATTTGGCTCGTCGTTGTCCTGGTGGAATGCAGAGCTTGACACAGCAAATCGCCGCGCGATGCGGTACCTCTTTGTGGGGCAAACCGACGGCGCACTGATGGTGAATTTCGTAGGCCGTTGCCTCGCTGCTATGCTATGAATGAGACAGTGTTGCTGATACGAGTCTGTTGGGGGTATATACACTAGGTCATGAAGCTTTCCCAGGGCAAGAGCGGGCAAGGAGGACCGAGCCGCGTACTGAAGACTATCGAGGTGCAAACGACAGCTCACGATTAAGTGGAGAGAGAGACCGAACTGTAACGAGCTGGTGTGTTGCTGTGAGGCAGATATATCCAGCACTTCGCTCACTCAAAAACGATCCTGTCGCGCTGGTCTCCGTACCAGTGCTCAGCAAGCACGCTGATCGGTTTAGCTTTCTTACCGTGACAAGTTCGAGCCGGCGACGGTGGTCAATTCAGATTGTCGCGAGCGAGTCGGGTGGAACGAAGCCCAAGTGGCCAACACTCACAGACTCACTTGGCTTCACATCAGTGCTGGTACGTGCTCCATGGACGCTTGCCGCAATCGTGAATCTACGAGGCTGAAGAGGGGTTGGTTTCGTAGCTAGAGTCTCGAGACGCGTATTGTTCGACTGTCCTTTCGTCTGACAGTGCAATTGGGGAGAGTTTCGCAGCAGCCTTCCCGAGCCAACGGATCTCGTCCTGGCTCCTCCTACTCGCTCAGCACGGCATTCGAGTTCTGGCAACCACCGAGAGTGAGGGGCCGTACGATGGCGAGACCGTACCCTCACACAAGGTGACTTCAGATCCAATGGTCAAGGGCGGGCAAGTGAATGAACCAATCGATGAGTTTATGAAAGTCGACATTGAAAAAGACCGAGCGACGCCCACTTCCACAGGTCAAGCACCAGCGAGCGTCACGACTTACCCCCTGGTGACTCTCCACGATCGATACAAACTACCACCAATGGGCTTGTCGAGAGGTTCTGATCACAGCAACTCCCACGACGGCGTTCTCGATGAGGCTCAAGTCTCCACCCGCCTGACCAAGGAGCAGTACAACACGGTATGAGCGTTATCAACTTGCGTATGGACGTTCTTGTGCGCGCTCACGGCCTTGATTACATTGCACAGCGACTGGCAAGGATGGCACAGCGCGTCGATCAGCTGCATACGAACTTGCACATGGTGAGGCACTCGTTCCAGCTCTTCACGGACGAGGTGCAGCGCCACATGATGTTCATCAGTGATCAGCTCGAGCAGATACAGGAAGGCGAGGTTGCGTCCGAACCATCGACGCGGCTGCAGAGCTGATCGAATCGATTCCAGAACAATCAAATTTTCTCACCAGCCGTTCAGATCGTGTCGGTTATTTACGTGCTATTGGTCGGCGAGCTGCAATGGCGAGACATCGCAATCTGGAAAGCCCACTCATTCGAATGAAGAGCATTCTCCAAGCCCACGCTGACCTCGCTCGGTTCGACGACAGCGTCGCCCAGGAGCGTCGCCACTTGGGTTCGCGCCCCGATAACAATGCGAGTGAATGCACCCCTCCGGTGGTCCCGCACATGAAGGAAAAGTATGACCCGGATCACCCGGACGCGGACTGGGCTGGTTACGTGCAACGCGGCTACAAGAAGAAGGCGCAGTACGCCGATCATTCCGCGATTCGTCAGGTGCGGTCTCGCTCCTGTGGCTGGTCCACGCGGAATATCTGAATCAACGTACTGAATGGCCTGCAGAACCTTATCGCCGACGAGAAGGGGGGGATTATGCCCGACCGTGAAGCTCCGATCGTCTCAGGCAGCTTCTCCGGCAAGAAAATGTTCGAGCCGAGTCAGATTCCGGCGGGCGACGCGGTGCGTGGTGATGCAAGTTCAGTGGCTGCTGGCACGGAATCATCTCACCAGGAGTGTTGTCGCGTTGTTAGTCCGTGCCCGGTATCCAATTCCAGAGCGCCGTGTATCAAGTCGGTCCAGGCGCCGATCTTAGCTGCAGCACTTGGAAAACGTGAGTATTCTCCTTGCCGATGCGAGCTGCAGCGTGCCTTCCTTGACGGCTTACGTGTGACGTGGCAGATCGTATGAGGCACAGACGTCGCTGGAGGCCACTCCCAAGGAAGTGTACGCGCTAGGAACGCGCCAGAACTCCCAGCACAAACGGCATGTGACGCCTATGGTACGTGGAGAACTGCTCGGGATTCGGGACAGAATCCTTAGTGACCAACGTGCACGTCCAGTACGAGAAAGCCTCAAGTCTCATTGCGAAGGGAGCCACTTGTGTATCTCCACCTCCATTATTCGACAACAATGCAGCCGGGCCGACGTCACGTGGTAACTCCCCGTCGGGACTCGGCGGAAGTGAGAGCAGTCGATCCTTAACTGGCCGTCGCTTCGAGCCGCGGAAGTCGCTGCTCGCGGGTATTGGGAAGATGGTGGCAGCCGAAGACCTCGGCGACAAGCTTGCGTAAGTTATCTGCATAGCTCAATACTTTTGGTGCGCAGAGCCGTTGATTCTCACTGTCCTTCGTGATTGGCCAGCCGTCCCGAGCATCACCTCTCGCAAAGCTTTGCCGATCCGACCAAGAAGATTCTGATCGCAGAAAACCAGTACGTAATGCCGCGACCGTCCCGGCTGGGGGGGGGGGGGGGGGGGGGGGGGGGGGGGGGGGGGGGGGGGGGGGGGGGGGGGGGGGGGGGGGG
>JAADVV010000351.1:0-17927 GCA_023335905.1 Pythium pyrilobum | reverse complement strand
CCCCCCCCCCCCCCCCCCCCACACACCCACTCACTCTGGACTGACCGAGTCGATGCTAGGAAAACCACGACCGTGGCGACGCGCGACGCGACGCTGCACGAGGGCGCGCTCGCCAAGACGCTGCCCAACTCGTTCGTGCTCACCGAGCCGCGCCACGCGCAGCAGCGCGCGTTCCAGGCCGCGGCGACCGCCGCCAAGTCGCCCATGCAGCCGCTGCGCCCGCAAAAGCTGCTCGGCGCCAAGCGCACCGAGACAGAGACGCCGACGCTGACGCTGACGCGACGCGAGCTGTCGCCGGCGACGATGGCGGCGGCGCGCGTGCCCATGGCCAAGCGGTCGCACATGGACGGCGTGCTCCACGGGCTGCCGGGCGACCGCACGCCCACCAAGTCCACCGTGCAGGGCTCGGTCACGTACTCGGACGAGATGCAGACCATGAACCGCGACAAGGACACGAGCTTCCACCGCAAGCGCGACGCGTACTCGGAGTACGTCGAGGCGCGCGCGCGGTTCAGCAAGATGCACAGCGTGAACTGAATTGAATGATATCAATAATCGCATTCGATGAATATCCCTTCAAACCGCGAACGCGTCGTCGTCGACATGGAGCGACGCGTTCTCGCTGAGCAGCGACCGGAGCTCGTCCACCGTCGCAGCCGCGGCGCTGATGCATCCAGCGCCGCTGGCGAACGGCGGCGGAGCGGCCTCTCGGCTGTTGGTCGCGGACCCGGCTGACGACAGCGGCGACGGCGGCAGCACGAGCGACGGGAGCGAGCCGAGCTGCTCGAGCTGCTGCTGCGCGTCGTGGAGCGCCGCGAAGAGGAACTGCTGGTGGGCGTCCGAGGCCTTGGCCTCGCGCGAGCTCTCGAACCGCCGCGGCGGCGTACGCGTCGGCGACGACGACGGGTCGTTGTTGCTGCCACTCTTGCGGCCTCGCTGCGCGCGCTGGTTGGCCGGCGACGGCGACGGCGACGGCGACGGCGACGGCGACGCGTCCGCCGACCGCCGCTCGCTGTCTTCGCCGCCTTCGTCGAGCCACGAGAGGTCGAGCGACGGCGCGTTGTTGTTCCCCCCGCGGTGCACTGGCGACCGAACCGCGGACGCCTTGCCCGCTCGCGGCGGCTTGGCCTTGCTGCTCTTGTCGCGGCCGAGCGTCTGCGCGACCGCGTAGGGATTCCGCGTCGGCTTGTTGCCGAGCGCCTTGTCCAGCGCGCCGAGCGACGCGCTCTTGCCGAGCCCGCTCCAGTCGGTTTGCTGGGCCACCGGCGGACACGCCGCGGCCGCGCGCAGCTCGCTGGCGACGCCCGCGCGGATCGCGCGCAGCTGCTTGTTCTGGAGACTCGAGAGCTGCGCGAGCCGCGAGGCGCTCTCCAGCATGTGGCGCAGCGGGTGGCCGTCGGCGTCGACGTCATGAGCGTCGTCGGTCGCGCCCTGCTGGTGGTACAGCTCGCGGAAGAACGTCTCCTCGCGCTGCTGCACCAGCACGGACGGACTGACGGCCGCGTCGTCGCCGCCTTCTTCGCCAGTGTCGACGCTGCCGATGAACTCGGCGAGGCTCTCGATGCGCTCGGGCAGCCGCGGCACCGGTGGCAGCGCGTGGAGCGTCGCCTTGGTGAGCCCAGAGACCGCCGCGGCGCGCGCGAGCCGCTCGGCCTTGTCGACGTTCTTCGGGATGGGCTTCCAGGCCGACGCCGGCGGCTTGGCCACACGCATCGCGACGGGGTCGAGTGGGTCGAGCCGCCGCTTGAGCTCGGGCACCTCGCGCTGCGGGCGCAGGATCGCCGGCACGTTGGGCCGCAGCGAGTTGGGCTCGAGCGCCGTCGTCGAGTAGTCCGAGTAGACGAGGCAGCAGCTCTCGCAGACGGCGACGGGCCTGTGGAGGAAGATCGGGTCGTGGCGGTGGCGCTCCAAGTCGTCGACGCCGAGCGTCGGGTGGAGGAACTGGATCACGGGCGGGACGATGAGCTCCTTGGCGTTGAGCGTCGCGAGACGCTGGCGCGGCCGCGCGGCCGACGACGGGTCCCGGTCGGCGGCGGACGGCGAGGAGCAAGTGGCGGTCCGCTCGCAGAACGGCAGGATGCCAAAGCCCACGCCGCCGGCGGCGGCCACGAGCCGCGGCGCGGGCGGCCACGCGATCGCGACCTGCTCCACCTCGTTGACCTGGAGCCGCAAGAAGAGCAGGAAGCGGCGAAAGTGCTCGAGCACGGCCTTGTACGTGGTCGCGAGCATGCGCGTCTGCTCGACGACGCGCGCGCAGCTCGTGCACCGCTGGAAGCCGTCGCGCAGCGGTGCGTCCCAGTCCTCGACGGCGTGGCGGTAGTGGTGGTGGTGGTGGTGGTGGTTGCGTGAAGGCGACAGCAGCGGCTGGCTCTTGCTGCCGTGCAGCAGGCCCTTTCGCTTGCGGGACGACGACGACGACGACGACGGGGAAGACGAGGACGAGGAGCAGGAAAGCGAGAGGTGGCTCACGTTGCCGAGCGAGACGTGGGGCGGCACCTGCGCGTCCGACACGATGTCGAGCGGCCGCGCGGCCGTGGCGATATCGCCGACGCGCAGCAGCCGCAGCGACGAGCACCAGAGCAGCCACAGGCGGTCCTCGGCGTCGCTCTTGAGGTGGAGCACCATGCGCGAGATGCGGTGCTTGTGGTAGCTCACCTGCGTCACGTGGTCCACGACCTGCTCGCACAGCAGCTGCACCTCGCCGGGCAGCATGGCGCCGCGCACGGGCTCGGGCCGGCTGAAGAGCTCACCGGCGCCGCCACCGTCAAACGTCACGCCGCGCTCGTAGACGCTGAAGCGCGCGTCGTAGAGGCCCTTGGTGTTGACGCGGCGCTCGAGCAGACAGATCTTGGGCGACCAGATCGCGCGAATCGTCGCGTTGTGCGTGCCCTTGGGCAGCACGAACCGCTGGAGCACGCCGTCGTGCGGCTCGGCGCGAGCGAAGAGAAGGTGGTGGAGCCCGGCGGCGTCCAGGTACTCGATCGTTGTGGCCGCCGTCGGGCCGCCGTCGCCGTCGTCGCTGTCGTCAGTGCCATGGCTGGCTGGAGAGGGTGAAGACGATGGCACCTGGTACAGGTAGCAGGCGATAATGTCGGCGTTACTGCCGCCGCCGTGGAGCTGCCTGCTGTGGCGCGTGAACTCGTGCTCGATCTGGAGGTTGGTCAGGTTGGTCTTGTTCTTCTTCTTGATCTTGCCCGTCTTGAGCGACGTGAAGTACCACGCCGACGGCTGCGCGCCCTTGAAGACGACCGTGTGCGGCACGAAGATGCGCGGCCCGGCGTTGAAGTCATCTTTGGCCCAGAGAAAGTGGAAAAGGTTGTCGATGAGCCCGTCGCCCTCGAGCGGCAGCGGCGTCGCCATGCTCTCCGTCCTGCCTCAGTCGCGATCACCCGTCAGTGGGGACGACTCGTCGGCCGGTTTTGGCACGCTGCGCTGGTTATATTTGACTCGACTGCGGCCGCAGTAGCTCGCCTCAGTTGATGAGAGGCCTCACTGGAACTCGCCTCCTCAACCGCACCCATGGCACCGCGTCCTGGCGCGGCTGCGGCTGTGTCCGCGACGCCGGCCGCACCGGTGGGTCTCTCGGCCTCGGCCTCGGCACTCGCGGCGGCGACCCACGCGACGCCCGAGACCAAGACGCAGGACCTGCAGCAGGCCGTCGACTACTACCAAAAGGGCACGGAGCTGGCCCACAACGCTACGGGCGCCGACGACTTTGTGCGCGCGATCGAGCTCTTCAGCGTCGCGCTCGCCGTGCGCAGCGACCAGCCGCGTTTCTTCTTTGCGCGGGGCAACGCGTTCCGCGCGATCAACGAGCTCGAGTTCGCGGCCAAGGACTACGGGCTCGCGATCGCGCTGGACGACCGCACGGCCGCGTATTTTGCGAACCGCGGCGCGTGCTTCCGCAAGCTCGGGCAGCCCGCGCGCGCGCTCGAGGACCTCACGGCCGCGGTCGACATGGACAGCAAGAAGGCCAACCACTACTTCAACCGCGCGCTCGTGCTCCACGACCATGCGTTCTTCAAAGAGGCCATCGTCGACCTCACGCGCACGCTCGAGGAAGGCTCGGCCGGCATCCGCGTCGAGTACAAGGCGCTCCAGATGCGCGGCAACTGCTTCCGCAAGTTGGGGCAACTCGGTACGTTTTATGTGCAAGTGGATGGATGGATGGATGGCTACACATTCTCAGCGGATCCACTGACGAAAGTCGGTACCGCAGCGAAATGCATCGACGACCTGCAGCGCGCGATCCAGCTCGACGGCCGCAACTCGACGGGCTTCTCGTCGCTCGCGCAGGCGTTTCTCGACGCCGGCGACCTCGACCACGCGATCGAGCACTTCTCCAACGCCATCCAGTTCAACACGGCGCAGGCGTCCTACTTTGCGCTGCGCGGGCTCTGCTACTACCGCAAGTGCAAGGGCGGCAGCGGCAGCGGCAGCGGCAGCAGCAGCCAGGAGGCCGCGCAGCACGCGCGCATGTGTCTCGCCGATCTTAACCAGTCCATCAAGCTCGACGGAAAGGACCCGCAGGCGTACTTCTACCGCGGCTCAATCCGGCTCGCGCTCGCGCTCGAGCTGCTCCAGGCGATGAACAACAACAACACGCGACCAAGCCAGACGGCACTCGCGCCACCAGCGGCAGCAGCAGCGGCGACCGTGTCGTCCGACACGAGTGGATCGGTCGGCGCGGTGTCCTTGTCCTCATCGTCCATCGCGGCGTCGCTCTCGGCCGAGGAGCAGCTCGAGGCGTCGTTTGCCGACATCGAGATGGCGTGGACGCTGAGCCCCCAAGGCCTCCAGTTTGAGATCGGCATGGCCATGATCACGCAGCTCAAGCAGCAGCACGAGCGCGCGAGCGCGCTCTTCCGCAGCGTCGCCCTTGCGAGCGATCGCGCCCGCGTCGTGGTCAAGTTCCACTGGGCGCTGTGCTGCCACGCGCTCCGCGACGTCGAGACGAGCCTCGAGCTGCTCTGCGACTGCATCGACGCCGTGCCGACCGAGCCACTCTTCTTCGAGGCGCGCGCGCTCGTGCTCCAGGAGGCGGGCCACTTTGCGCTCGCGATCGGTGACTTCACGCAGGCCGTCGCGCTGCGAGGGGGGACAGCAGCCGACGACGCGACGACGCTGTGGAACCGGTACTTGCGCGCCGAGTGCCACCTGCGGTTGGACCACTTTGACGACACCATCGCCGACGCCTCGCGCGTGGTCACGTCGGACACACCGCTGCCGGCGTCGCTCGAGACGTCAGCGCGCAACACGCGCGCCATGGCCCACCGCGGGCTCGGCCACTACGACCGCGCCATCGACGACCTCTCCGTGAGGAACTGCGCTCCACCTCGTTGAAGCTGTGCTGGTGTCCACTGATTACTCGTGCGCTCGTGCTGTGTGCGTAGGTCTGCGTGCGGCTCGCGCCAGCCAACGACGTGTTCCTCTTCCACCGCGCCGTGTGCCTCGTCGAGTGCGAGCGCTTCGCCGAGGCGCTGCCCGACCTCCACGGCGCGGTCGCGGCCTCGGCGGAGAACGGCGCGGACGCGTACATGCTCTACTGCATCGGACTCTGCTACCACCACGCGCGGCAGCCGCGCGAGTGCATCGAGTTCATGGAGCGCGCGCGGCGCGCCATCGCACTCGAAGCGGCGGCGGCGGCGGCGGGAAAGCATGCGCGCGTGCTACCGGACCTGTACGTTCTTGGTCGCTTTGCCGATTGGTCCATTTTCTCGTTGTGCGTCTAACAGCGTCGCCTCTCCTCCTCTTGCAGACACTACCGCCTGGGTGTGGCCCACGCTCTCGAAGGCCGCAACATCGAGGCCATCGAGCACTTCACGTACGCCGTGGACTACGCCGCCGGCGGCGAAGACGTCGTGCGCTTCGTCCACGAGCGCGCCAAGGCGCTCCAGCTCGAGCGGTACTTTGACGAGGCCGTCGAGGACTTTAGCTTCGTGATCGCGCGCAACCCGACGAACGCGCACGCGTACTTCCGCCGCGGCTTCGCGTTCAAGTCGCTGGGCAAGCTGGCCGAGGCCGCGAACGACTTGGAGTCGGCCAAGCTGCTGGCGCCGGCGGACCCGCGGCTCGTGGTCAAGTACAAGGAGCTCAAGGACACCGAGTGCGTCGTACTCTGTGCACCGGGCGAGGAGCCCGCGTTCTGAAGGCAGAGGAGGACGGCGCGAGCTTGAGGAGGAGGAAGAGGAGAAGGAGGAAGAGGAAGAGGAGGAGGCCGAGCCGACGCGAGTCGAGTCGACAGGTCGCGTGCTGCGGTCGAGGGCTTGAAAGGTCGCACGGCGTTTGTGGGGACTTGAGTTGACCAGTCGCCATGGCTCGTGAGACTGGGCTGCTGCTGGCACGAAGCAAGAAGAGAGGAAGCACCGCGCACGAGCATGGGCGCGACGGCCAGCCAGTGCGTCCACGCGTGCTGCAGCTGCTGCCTCCGCGAGCCCACGGGAACCACCGGTAAAGGCAAAGGCGAAGGCGGGAAGCCGCGGACGTCGACAGCTCGAGACGAGGACGACACGTGGTTCGAGCACGACAGCGTGCCGCTGCTCTCCGCTCGCCATGACCAGGAGATTGTCCACGACGGCATGGTCGTCAAGAAGGTCATGCTCATGCGGTCGCCACGCCAGACGACCGCAGTAGAGACCAGCGAGTCCGTCAGCATGCACGCTGGCCACACGCGAGGCACACGCACGCCGCCGTCGTCGTCGTCTTCTTCTTCCCCACGGCGTCGAATGGAGGCAGCTTCTTCCTCCAAGCGTGGAGCGAGCGAGATGAAAGGTGACGACACGCAACGCCACGACTCGCCGCGCCACGCGTCTCGAGGCCACCACAGCGATAGCCCAAACTCGTCCAACGACGACGGGAGCTGGGAGCTTGCCTCTCTTGGACGAGACGCCGAGCAGCCGTCGCCGACGCGAAGCATCACCAAAGTCCAGCGAGCTGACGACGACGACGGCGGCGGCAGCGACGAAGAGGAGCCGGCAGCGCGCGGAGAGACGACGACGAGTCGAGATCTTCGTCCCCAACATGACGAGCAAGCCGCTAGCCCGAGAGACGCGTCACACCGTACGCACCGGTCGAGTTCTGCGGCATCACGAGGGAGCAGCACGGCGTACGACGAGGAAGACGCTGGCGGCGGTGACGACGACGACACGGCTGGCAACCAGCGGTCGCCCCGATCGCCGAGTAAGTCCACGGGCTCGACGTCCCCCAAGCGGAAAGGCCGCTACGGCCGGAAGAACTATCGCGCCGACTCGAGCCGCAAGAAGAATCTGTAGGAAGAATAGCCACGACGAGACGCGGGGGGGGGGCCGTAACACAAATCGCAGTAAGTACATTAGGCGACGCCGCCGCGTTGCTGCTGCTGCTTCCTGCGCCGCTGTCCTTCGCTCTGCGCTTCAAAAAGATAAGAAACAATCAATCCACTCACGCCCACGCGGGTGAACTCGGAACAGAACGGCGGCTTCTCTCCCTCCCTCCTTCACGCTACAGTGCCGGGAGTGACGGCCGGGCATCTCTCACTTGGGCGGGATCGACTGGATGTACTGCAGCAACCGCCGCTGGCTGATCGAACCGTCGAGCCCCGGGATGCCGCTGCCTTCGCTCGCCACAAACTTGAAGATCGGGTCGTCCGACTCGAAGCCGCCGAGGTTGTACGGCGCCTCGAGCGGCGTGAAGATGACGCCGTCCACCTCGTGGGTCACGTCCTTGACGAACTTGGTCAGCATGTACTCTGTCTTGGACAGCTTGAAGTGGTCCTTCATGCGGACGCGGAACGGCTCGGTCGCGTAATCAAAGCTTTGGTCCTGCGGCCACAGTTCATTCACAACATGTCAGTTAACGCAACGGTATGCGCCGCCAGCGGTGGACCACACGCACGTTCTTCCGAGGCAGAATGATCTCGTTCTGCAGACACTGTAGCCGCTTCTCCAGCTTCTTCTGCCAAATCGGCGTGCCCTCGAGAAACGCAATGTCGAACGCGAGGTACCGCGCGACCTTGTGGTCCTGGTCCTGGTCTTCCACGATGATGCCGTCGATGAGTGTGTTCACTTGGCTCTCCGCCTGCATAGAATACACGGGTTAGCGAACGCGCGCATCGGGTTTACCTCATGCGAAGCGACGCACCAGAGCCCGTCGGCGAGGGAACTTCATGTTGACCTTCGTGAAGGACGCGTCCCGAGACACGATGTACGTGCCACCTTCCGCGATGAACAGCATGCAACGGCGGCTGCAGACGGACAGAAAGACGAGGATGTCAGGCACCGGATCCATCGAGCTACGCACACGAGTGTCAAGTCACACGAGAGGAACGCACCCTCGCGCGCGCCATGTCACAAAGTACGCGCTTGTCAGACAGCCGCGCTTCTTGTAGGCATCCGTAGCGACGTGCGTGCCCGTCAGCGGGATCGCCTACAACCACCGCATAACCGTTGTACGTCAGACGCTTCGCTATGAGCACAGCTGCAAAATCCCATCATCGTCCTGCGTCATCACCTCGCATCCCGGGAACCCCTCGTGGGTCGTGAGCTTCTCGAGCGCGGCCAGCACGGTCTTGTGCTCGTCCGACGACGGGTCGATCGTCTCGCCGCACTCGAGCGGCTCAACGTCGTCCATCCACGTGCGGATCTTGCGGCGCTTGGTCGGGCGAATGTTGTCGCCCTCGCGCACGGGCGGAATGTAGAGCGGCGGCTTGTACACGGGCGCCGACGACGCCGCCATTGGCGTCGAGCTGCTCGCACTTGTCGGGGTCGTGGCCGCGGTCGCCGGTCCGCGCGGCTTGGCTTTCCGCACAAACTTGTGCTGCTGGTCCTCGTCCGTGAGCACCGCCGAGCCGATCTTGGCGCCAGCGTCGTCGCTCGTCTGCGTGGTCGTGTCCCACTTGGGCGCCGCCGGGATCTTGACCGTCGACGCCGACGACGGCAGCGTACTAAAGTACTTGCGGTACAAACGCTCGAGGTAGTGGCGCGCGTACACGCCCGGCGCGGCGGCCGCGGCGTACTCCTTGAGCGCCGCGTCGAGCGCCAAATCGCAGTGCTCGACGAGGTATGACACGGCGAGAAAGCCCACAAAGTTGTAGTCCGCGCCGAACACCGCGACGTCTGTGTCCTTGATCTCGCTCGCGCGGTGCTTCTCCATGCGCTCGCAAAACTGCGCGACCATCGCGTCCTCCGCGGCGGCCCGCGCGGCCGTCGGCGCGTCGTCGTCCGGCAGCGCGACGCGAAGCTTGGCGTACTGCACGTCCCAGTCTTCCCACTCTCTGCGTGCCACAGGAGGAGAAGAAGGTTAGTAGTGTCCATGGGAGTGTAGCCATGTTGGGCGAGAGCGAGACGCACTTGATGTCGTGCAGGAAAAAGTCCGAGCCGGACGCGTCGATCACGAGCCCGACGCTGACCACGGAGCCGGCGCGCGTCGCCGCGAGCAGCTTCTCCATGAGCGCAGACGGTGAGTACGTCGCTGTCTCGTCCGCGTAGTGGATCTCGTAACTACGCAAGTAAGACGTCAGTCGTCTCCATACGCAACCAAGCGTCTCTCCTCGTAGTCGCAGTGGACTCACATGGACGAGAGTGGCGTGCGGATCGGCAGCACGCGCGCCGCCGGCACCAGCTTGGTGAACATGGGCGACGCCTCGAACGCCTTCCACTGCGCCGGCGACCAGTGGAGCAGCTTCCGCGCGCCGCCAGCACCGCCGCCGCTGGAGGCGGCGGGCGCCACAGCGACGGTCGCTGCCATGTTGCTGCTTCCACCGCTGGTGCTGTTGCCGCTGCTGTTGCCGCTCGCGTTCCCGTTCGTGACGTTGCGATTCGGCCGCTTGTTGCTCGGGCCGCTCGCGTCGCCGGCGACGCCGATCGCGACGCTTCCGGCGCGCTTGAGCTTGGCCGCGATCTGCGCGTGCGAGAGTCCAGCGTTCTCGCTCATACTGGTGCTGTGGTCGTCTCTCGAGGCGGCGCGAGGCGGCGTCTCCCCCTGTCTCCCGCAGTGGCGAATGCCGCGAAGCCGATGAGGTGGCGCGGCCGCTGCCGCCGCCGCCCAAACACACACACACACACACACAAAACAGTAAAACCTCACGCGCGACTGGCGTGTCGGACGAGGTTGAATTGTATGCTCGCCGCTTGTATCAGTACATATGGGTGGACAGAGACAAATCTACTTTGTTAGCATGCATTACTTCTCCAAAACCTCGCCCACACTGTTCTTTCGAGTATTAAAACCTCGCGCTGCCAGAATGTTTCGACCGAACCGTTCTTGCCGTCTGAACCGTCACGCCGTTTTGCCATTGGGAAGGAATGGGAGCGATCCTGGGCGGGCGTCGAGCACTTGCCGGACGATGGATGCGGAGACGCGCGACGCGGACGCCTCTCCCGGCGGCCCGCAGGCTCAGCGCTCGCGGCGGCTCGCGGCGCAGACCGCGCGCGTGTTCCCGCCGCCGGCGCTCGACGGCGCCACGCTCGGCCGCCGCTGGGAGCCCGCGCCGCACGCGCTGCCGCCCACGCAGTGTGCACCGCTCGCCGCGTGCCACGTGACGATCGCGACGCTGCAGGACGAGAAGAACTTTCTGGCCAAGTACGCCGAGCGGCTGCTCGTGCAGCTGCGGCTCGTGCTGCAGAAGCACGGCGAGCTCGACCGGCTCAAGGCGCTGACCGACCCGACGGTCCACGGCGGCGGCGATGGCGACGGCGGCGGCGGCGGCGGCGGCGGCGGCGCCGGAGAGAGGGAGGCGGACATAGCGGAGAGGCGGCTGCCGCCGTGGATGGTCGCGCGTGAGGTCGTGCACCCGCTGCTGCAGGCGTACGACATCAAGATCTACGAGCTGGTGCAGAGTCGCGACGATTCCAGAGAGGTGGCGGTGATCGATCATGTCGGGTAACTGACTGTTTCCTTGTGCCGCGTTCTCTGCTACGCAGGAGACGGCGGTGAGCGAGAGCAAGCAGGCGACGGACCGCATGGCGCGCCACGCCGAGAGCCTCGCGCAGAGTAACACGGCGCTGCGCCAGTGCGTAGGCAGCGACCGGATTGGTGGACGGCATGCAACACTGAGCACTGACTGGCTCTGTACAACCGTAGAGAACTGGAGGCCGCCGCCGAGAAGATGGTGCTCCGCATGCAACACGAGCCCAAGGACGCCACCATGGGCATGGGCCTGAACCTCGACGGCGCGTTCCACGGCGACGCCGGCGGCGACTACCTCGGCGACCTGAACGAGCGCATCGACGTGCTCATGTCGGTGCGTTGTGGATGTCCTCACGTAGTGGATCGGACCGACACTGACGCTCTCTCCGGTATCCCCCACAGGAGAACAGCATGCTCATGGAGCAGATCTCGCTGCAGGACGACGAGCTTGCGACGCTCAAGAAGGACGTGGGCGAGCGCGACCAGCAGCTCGCAACCATGGGCCAACACTTCAACCAGGCGACGCTCGCGCTCCAGGAGCTGCGCGACGCGTGCACCGCCATCGGCGACGAGAAGACGCGGTGTGAGCAGCAGCTGCAGGGGTACGCGGCGCGCATGGCGCAGCTCGAAGGCGAGCGCGACGCCGCGCTCAAGCGGATCGACGCGTTGAATGCCGAGGCCAAAGACGTCGAGAGCCACGTGCTCGAGTACGAGTCGCTGCTCGAAAACGTCAAGGCCAACGCCGAGCGCAAGGACGAGAGCTTCGCGTCGCGGTACCAGAACGTGTGTGCGCGGCTGCGGGAGTTGAACAGCGTGGTCGAGGAGCGCGACCGACGCGTCGACGCGATGAACGAGCAGCTCCGCGCGACGACGGCCGAGCTCGAGTGTGTGCGGCAGGACTGCGAAGGCATGCTCCAGGTCATGAACAGCATGGAGAAGCAGTTGACGCAGTACTGCGCGCGCGAAGACGCGGTCGCGGAGGTGGGTCATTCATGCGCCAAAGTGGTGGTTGGTATCAGCCGTATAGTAGTAGCCGTGGTGCTGAGCATTTGCGCTTTTGGTGTCGCCAGCTGGAGCAAGAGTGCAAGGCAAAGGTGGAAGAGATGACCATCGAGAAGGAGCAGATCTCGGCGCGAGAAGCGCAAGCCCGGCGGGAGATCGCGCGTCTGCTGGAGCGTATCCGCTCGATCACCGACGAGCAGCTCAGGTCCCAGGAAGAGAGCGTGAGCCAATTGGCGAGACGACACGACCAGGAGTTGAAGACCCGCGAGAGCGAACTGAGAGACATGAGCACGGAGCTCGCGCAGCTCCGCGTCAAGCTGGTGACGTAGAGTCGCAGGAATGGAGTGGCAGATGTTGTTTAGCCACTGACGGTGTGTCGATCGATGGCTTCCAATAGGACATTTCGGCCAGGAACCAGCGCGAGGCCGAGAAAAGCGTCATCGAGTCGGCGCGCCGCACGAAAGAGGCGACTGACATGTTTGAGGTACGTCGAGACGGCGCCGACTGCGACCTACGGATCCGGTCGATTGGGCTGAACACTTCTTGGTCGCAGCGGAAACTGAAAGGGCTGGTCGAACGTGCGGCAGCAGCGGAAGAAGCCAAGGACATGGTATGGAAGCTGCTCGGCGGCTCTGCACCACGCCACGGGGCAGTACCGTTGAACCGGCGTTGTGTTTGTTGTTGATGCGGTACAGACGGCGCGAACGGAGAACGAGGCGATGCTGGCTCTGCGCTGCAAGGAAGAGGAACTCGCGAAGATACGACACGACTTTCGCGACCGAACCAGCGACTTGAACGTGCGTTTACCTTCTGCCAATGGACCGATCAGGTACTGACGGCGTTGTTTGGGTGGTGAACAGGAGCGGGTAACGGCTCTGGAGCGGGAGTTGGAAGTGAGACGCACCGAAGCGCGAGAGCTGCGCGAGGAGAACGAGGAGAAGAATCGGAAGAACCAGCTGCTCAACGAGCAGCTCAACAAGGTGAAAGCGGACTGCGCGAACCGCTTCTCGAGTGATTTCGAGACCGTCCACAAGGAGAATCGCGAGCTGAAAGCCCGCGCGGCGGACTTGGAGTATCGACTCTCCAGTTCGAAGAACGACCTCACGAACGCCATGGAAGTCGCTCGCAACGACCGCGAACGCGCCGAAGTGCGGTTGATCGCTGAGGTCGAAACGCTCAAGGCTCGTATCGGGTCGCTCAAGGAGGAGAAGACGCGCGTGGAGCATGCGAGACAGGAGGCCGAGTCACGCCACGCGGTTCTGACACTGCAGATCCAGCAACTGTCGCGCGATCTCGCCGACACGAAAGAGGCGCTCGTCGAGCGCGAGCACGCGTGCGACGACAGCGACCGCAAGATCTCGGAGCTGAGCGCTCAGCTGACGGTCGCGCTCTCCAAGCAGCAGCAGTTCTTCCGGCAGGAGCGGGAGATGCGAGCGACGATTGAGAGGTTCACGCTGGAGAAGACGCGGCTGGAGCGGGACGCCTCGGTACGGGAATCGCTTTCCTACCCTAGCTGTGTTTTCTTTTGTATGAATGCTGCAGGGTGCGTCTGACGTCGATGTGGGTTGGTGGTGTACTGTAGACGTGCAGGAAGAAACTGGAGGAATATCGGCAAGCCGATTTTCTCAGCATGACCACCTACCACGGACGAAGCGACAGCAAGGGCTTCGTCAAGCCAGACAAGAGGAATCCACGGCCAGGGTCAAACCAAGCGTCGAGGACCGACGAGTCTTATCGTCAGGTACTGGGCTAATAGCGAGTTCTTCCGATCTAATTAGTTGAGGCATGCGGCGTTTGATGAGGAGACCCGACTCTACTTGGAAAAGCAGAGACTCGAGTTCGTGCCGCCAAAGCCGAACGAGTTGGTCACGACGGCCTTGAGTTCCTTCTCCTGCGGTGCCAGCGGCACGTAGTTGAGCGTGAACTCGTCGGTCTGCTCGGTGAGATTGAGCGTCGGCGGCATCACATTCTGCGAGCGAAACACACGTGAGGACGCGAAACGTGAAGGTGGGCGCGGACCAACAAGGGGCGTACGTGGTGGAGCGCCTTGATCGCGAAAATGGCTTCGATGGCGCCAGCGGCACCCAGCAAGTGGCCAATAGCTCCCTACAGAGTTGTCCAAAACCGCCGATTTGGTCAGTGTCGCGGGTGCTGTGTCATGGACGCTAACAGCAGACAGCAAGAGCCGGGGAGTCGACTCACCTTGGTCGAGGAAACGCCGAGTCGATCGGCGTGCTCGCCAAAGAGTTCTTTGATCGCGGCGTTTTCTGCCCGGTCCCCGAGCGGTGTCGACGTCGCATGGGCGTTAATGTAGCCGATGTCGCTCAGCGACAAGCCCGACTGGGCCATCGCAGACTGCATCGCACTATCAACGACCGTCAGCACCGTCACGCCGTCGAAGGATGTGTGTTTCCCACGCGTCACATTGCAGCGGCTCACCGTCTCGCGCCGTCGCCACTCTCGGCTGGCGCCGTCATGTGGTGGCTGTCGCCGCTCAGTCCGTAGCCGCGGACCTCGGCGTAGATGCGGGCGCCGCGCTTCTTCGCGTGCTCGTACTCTTCCAACACCACGACTCCAGCGCCTTCGCCCATGACGAATCCGTCTCGGTGCGCGTCGAAAGGACGCGAGGATTGCTCGGGACGGTCGTTGAACTAACCCAAGAGAATGTCAGCGTACTTCGTCAGTGTGGGAATCCAAGAAACACGGCAACGTCACCTTCGTGGCTAGCGCCTGCGATCGAAGGAAGCCGCAGATCGAAATGGGGTTCACGCAGGCTTCGGTGCCACCCGCGACCATGACGTCGGCGTCGCCGTGGCGGATGAAGCGGAACGCGTCACCGATGCTGTTCGATCCGGTCGCGCACGCCGTCACACACGAGTGGTTCGGTCCCTGCCGTTCGAATGTGCGTGGAATCAGAGCTGGACTCCCATAGAGTCTCCATAATCACGCAGGAGCCGTAGTACCTTCAGCCCGTGCTCGATGCTGATGTGGCCCGCGGCGAGGTTGATGAGCACGCGCGGGATAAAGAACGGCGAGACGCGGCGGTACTTTTGCTCGCGGACCAGCGCGCCGACGTCCACGATCTCCTGGATGTTGCCGATGCCCGCGCCGACTGCAACGCCCTATTGTATAGACCATTGCAGCGACAATGTCAGTATTGACTGCAGCCGCGACTGGCGTCACGACAGTCAGCGTACCGCGCGTTCTCGCTCCGCGTCCGACTGCGGCGACCACCCCGAATCCTCGACCGCCTCCTTCGCTGGGTAGACAAAACAGGCCAGCACACTCCATCAGCTGGGCTCTTCCGTACAGTCGCAGTGTCCGTTGCCAATGCACTCAGACCGGCAGCGAGCGCGAACGCGATGAAGTCGACTTCCTGGCTGCGCGCGTTCTTGGGGTTGACCCATTCCTTCGTGCGGAACGCGTGCGGCTCGTCACCGCCGCGCGGCACCTGTGCCGCGACCGTGCAAGCCAGCCCAGTCGTGTCGAAGCTGTCGATCGTCTACAAACAACGATGCATGGCGTTGGAAGCCGCGATTGAATGCAGGAAGTCGGTGTACAGCTACGCTACCTTGACGGCACACTGCGAGTCCAGCAGAGCGTCCCACGCGCGCTGCACGCCGACGCCAAAGGGCGTGACGGCACCCAAGCCCGTGACGACGACGCGGCGCGGTGCCGTCACGGGCGGCGCCTGGAACGCGAGCTGCGAGAAGCGGCGCATCTTCATCATGGGCGATCCGGCCATCATGCTCGAGATGCTTGAAGAACCACACACAACACACAACCTGTGGGATTCGGTAGGTATCGTATCTGATAGAACATATATACTTGTGCATACCGGTATGATGATGTATACCCGAGTGTTGGTCTCGGTATAATACTTACTGCCAACTACTAGTTGGATCTGATTCAGATCCATGGCCCATGATGCGCGGGTCAGTATGAATCTTCAGGCGCCGCTGAATGCAAGCCGAAGCGGTCAGTGCCGTGCTGGAGCGAACGCGTTTTTCTCGCCATGATGCGCGAATCAGTTATTAGTGCATGGGGTGGGCGACAGCGAGCATCTCTGTATGTCGATCAAGCAGGTCACTGAGTGCCAACTCGCTCGACCAGGTACAGGTACAGTCGTTCACGCCCCTAAGCGCATTCGAAAAAGTAGGTTACACTCCATGACCTGTAAGAGTCAATAGTTTTGTCATCCATAACCAAAAAGTTGCACCTACTGATAAAAGCACGCAATTGACTCTCACCTTGCGCAAGGGTGATGGGCTCTCGAGTCGTAAGTTTCAAGACCTGACCGAAGGGAAAAGATGGGAGATTTTGGCGCGAATTTCAAATGAGAGGCTGTAGTTGCTGAGGACTGAAGCGGGGGGGAGGCAAGAAGAAGGAATTCACCCACAAGTCAGCCAGTGTCCTGCCACGAGACGCATGATCAACGATCAAGAATGGGTGACGCAAGACGGATATTGGGGCTCGAAGTCACTATCACAGTCTCTCCTTGCTGCTTAACCGGGGAGGTGACACTCAGTAAATGATCTGTTTATAACACGTTCCATTACGTCGTCGGTTTTGCCACTTTCCATTGAAAGAAAATAAACCTTGCACACGCCATATATCATTTATGCGCTTAGGGGCGTGAACGACTGTACAATGTACACAACCGACAATGGGCGGCGGTTAGCTCTTGTGCGTTCAGTACGGTAGTGCGACTACAGTAGTATCAGTAACGGACCTGATGGCAGCCGTCAGGTTCCCTGTTCTGCTAGTGAGCCTCACCGCGAGGCTGTTGGCTCTCGCATCCTTCTCTGCAGCCGCAACCGTGACAGGTCGCGATTTCGGTTCAGTTCGTTCCGTCCCCAGGGACATCCGAGTTCTTCCGGCAACGCGGTGTGCTGACCCACGGTGGCACTGCCGCGAGCGTGAATTGTATATGCACCGGCCTGCACGGCTCCCCACGAACAATGTACAGACTGTACTGTATTCTGTGCATTCACGAGCGCGAAGAGACAACCGCAGTGACTGCGCCAGTCCGCAGTCCCCACTTGCAGTCCACAAGACTGTGGGCGCCAGTGGCCCGTTTCTGGTCGATGGCCTGTCGCTGCGCTGACCCGAGCTGGTCCACAGATGGATAGCATGGTGACGCTATCGTAAAATTTAGGTTTATGGACCAACCCCGATAGGGGGGCTTTTGCGTCGGCACCGCCTGCCTGCACGTCGATCCGAATCGCGGTCCTGAGGGGGACAGCGTCTCTCCAGGTGGGCGGGCAGCCCCACCGGGAAACACCCTGATCTGGGAGGAGGAATGTTCTCGCGATTCTGGGGACAAGGACGATCTTGTCGACCTTACGGGGGCTCTCAGCTAGTGGGGCCACCCGACGTGTCCACCCGAGGTAGTGAGTGCGCTGACGTCGCAGGGGTCGTTCAGCTACGCCACGAAAATCAGAGACCAGGTTTCGCTCGGCTCGTTCTATACAAGCGATTCATCGTGGTTGGCTCGGGCGGCCCTCAATAGCAGGCACGGTCTGCTCCACGTTCGACGCTCCATGTCGCAGCTTCGTCTCGGCCACCTGAGCCAGAAGATCGATCGATGTAGCCATGGCGCCACAGCTCCGAAACCCCACGGCCGCTTCTGCAGCGAGAGCGTCGCTCCCATTAAAGCATTCCCACGGCCTTGCTCCCACAAGCGCCCGGTTGTACGTACGTCCATCGGCAGTCGCCTGCCTGCGTCGCATTCCGTGTTCGCTTCAAACGTGCTAAATTGGTAAATCGGGGTGCTGGTCACGCCTTCGTCTGTGTTGTTCAGGGTACTTAGTAGCAAAACCCGCCAAATTACGCGCCTTACTCAGACGCCCAGCTGCCGTAACTCACGGTCTCACCAGTGCACGCGTTGTTCTGAATGCGAACGACACACCCGCCCATTCCGCAGATCCGCCTCTGTGCTGGGGATAGGGCGAGAGCGAGAGTGTGGATGCTACGCCACCGCCGCATACACCGCGGAGGCACCACCGCCCCGCCACTCCTTTGGCGTCATTCCTCAACTG
>JAADVV010000350.1:0-17947 GCA_023335905.1 Pythium pyrilobum | reverse complement strand
TCTCTCTCTCTCTCTCTCTCGCTCGCTCGCTCGCTCACTACACTGTCCTGGCGCTCGCCCTGCGTTCTCGCTGCTGTGTCTGGAAGCAATCAAGTTGAACTGGTGACTTGCCTCGTTTATGTGAACTCGGTGGCCCCCGCGCTTTCAGTAAACTGGCCATCGAAGCCGGCCTTACCATGGGTTAAAACACGGTTTGGGCCTCCTGCTAAGTGAGTATGTGGTCTATCCGACGCTCTATGGCGGGCCATCCATCTATGGCGAACAACACGAAAATGACACTGCTGCCTTGACGCTCGCACCATGCGGTTTCCGCGAACGGCGAGGCCGACCTGACCTCCCTGGATCTGAACGCGCCCGGAAACCAGCTGCGTCGTGGGCGTGTCAACACGCTGCGAGCAGCTCACTTGAAGTGGCCCCTCGTGGGATCCGCTGGATTTCCGCTCCCCTCAGTCCGCCCTTGAGAGATCGCTCGTGTACTGTACCGACTCGACTGGTTCAGCACCGAGGAGGAGGAACCAGCCACGTCTGTTCGTTCACTGGTTCACTGGCTGCTCGGAGGAGGAGAGGAGGCTTCGGCGCAAGACTCCCCCCATCCTCAAATACAGAAAGCGGCAAAGCCAAAACAGAGCAAGCAATCGCAGCGAGAGTGACGGTCCCGTCCGCCGCGGTCGCAGTCCTCTTCGGCTCACGGCACTGTCGTCAGCCACACACGCGGTGACCGCGGCGACGGCCAGGTCTTTCAAGGGCGATCGGCGATTCCACTCTTCAGTTTGCCTGGCGAGGGACACTACTTGGCTCGCGATAACGGAGCCGAGTGTGTTGGCGATTGCGAGCCCCCTCTCCTTACCTATCATGGCGTCGCCGTCGCGCACGCACGTCGAGCAGTGGACCGAGACCGACCAGGAGATTATCGAGTCGCTGCTGCTGGTCGACGGATCGAGTCGAGGCCCCGCGGCGGCTCCAGCGGCCGCGAGTGCCGCGCACCCAGCCCGACCGCAGAACACGCCAGCGGTTGCGCAGCCACTGCTGCGCGTGCCGATGTACGTCGACCCGGCGAGCTCCGGTATGGCGCCGCTCGCCGTGCCTGTCGCGTTCTGGGTGCCCACGCAGCCTGGACAGCAGTACCCGGCCCACCCGTACTCGCTCATCCAGCCAGTGCTGGCAGCCCACGTGAGCGCGCCGCAGCTCTCACCCGTGGACACGGACCTGCAGGACATGATGAGCGAGGAAGAGCGCAAGGCCAAGCACCGCGAGGTGCAGCGCCGCTTCGTGCAGCGCAAGAAGGTACTTGGCCGGCATGGCGGGGCGGGCGCTTCCCGCGTTTACTCTTCTTAACACGAGTCTGGTCTGTGGTTGTGGACACCTTTGGCAGGAGCAAATGGACCGCGTGCGGCGGGAGGCGACCCGCTTGGAGAAGCGCCACTCGTACTTGCAGCTCAGCTTGGAGAAGCTCTCGCTCGAGCAGGAGAACAGCGCGCTGCGCGAGCGCGAGCTGGACGATATCCCCATCCCGTCGAGCGACGCGATCGAGCGGATGCTCACGGTGGGTCCTCCATCGCTTGAAACAAGAAACAGAAAAACGATGTGGGTCGCGACTGGACCATTCAACTAAGCGAGTGTCCTACTGTCACGATCACAGGAAGAATGCCAGGCCGCCCAGGAAGCGTTCGTGCCGATCCCGGAGGAAGAGTATAGCGAGATCTTGCGGGAGACGCTGGCGTGCGTGGGCGACATGGCTTTCAAGGATCCGCGCAAGCTCGACGAGCCGTCCAAGCTGCAGGTCATGGGGTGGACAGGCCGGCGCGTGATCGAGCCGGCGGCGGCGACGGCAAAGAATAGCGAGAACGGCGATGGCGGCGCGACACTGCGGTTCGAGATCTCCAAGGAGTTTCCACGTACCGATCCGGAGGACCTCGCGAGCCGCACGTGGGAGCGGATACGGAACCCCGATGGGTACCGGCGGTTCTTCAGTCAGACGACGCTCATGAAGGTGGGTTCCCCCATGCTGGCCATGCTCTAGGGACTAGGCTATCCACTGCGTCTCAGCCACTGTTTCAGTTCCGTTCTGAGCTGACTTCTGCCGTCGCTCCGCCGCTCTCAGGTCGTGGTGTTGCAGCACGTGAACGACGACTCGGTCGTGATCTACAAGACGATCTTCAATCCGCACACGGCCGCCGTGCAGCGGTCCGTGGATCTGCTCTGTCGCATCCGCATGAAGGACGAACACGTGCTCATCGCCCGAGCGATCGCGGTGCCCAGCGTACGCGCAGTCGTGCGCGACCCCACGGGCTGGTGCCGCGCGCTCAACGTGCTGGGCTTTGCGCAGGCCAAGGCATCTGCATCGGGGCTCGCGCCGCCACCGAACCGCACGACCTGTGCGTTCCGGTACAACGCCTCGATCGAAGGCTCTTCCACGGAGAACCTGCGGTACTGGCTCATGGAGATCCTCTTTGGGATGGTCCGCTTCGAGAGCCTGCTCGTCGCACCACTCTTCGTGCTCGCTGCACCATAGCGCAGATGGGGAGACAAGCACGGTACCAACTTCTAGAAATAGTAGTACGAAATTATAGCAAGTATGGAGGCAAGGAAGGACCCGTGTCTCCATTGGGAAATATGAACGATTGAAGGCACCGCAGTGCGATTTACGACGTCATACTAGTAATACAGTCTACGATCGATTGGGTGGCATTCTACGCCGCGATCGACGAGAGCACGCCGTTGAGCGCCACACCAAGAATGCAGAAAATGCCGCCCATCCAGGCGAACATGCGGTGCGGCTGGAGCTGGTTCGCGTACGTGACGGTGTGGGCCACGCAAACGTGTACGCGACCATGAGCGTCGAGTTGACCTGCTGGCTGCCGCCGGCGGCCATCGAGGCCATGAACACGACCAGAGCCATCGGAATGGACTCGACGTCGTTCTGCACGATGCGCTTCCAGCGCAGCTCATCCTCATACGCGGCCTTGAGGTGCGCCGGCACGGCCTGGATGGCGCCGTGGCTCTCCTGCTTGGGCATGCCCTTCGCGCAGAAGAGCCCCGTGTCCTCCTGCAGCCGCGAGCCAGCGTGGAAGCCCTTGCGGCCTGGATCATGGTCGTCGCCAGGAACTCGACGTACAGTACGGACGAGCAGACCGGGAGGACCTTAACATCTTGCGTGACGGGGCCGAACATCGTCGTGAGAGGTGGAGGCTGGCGGTTCTTGTGGTGGGCTTTTTGGAGGCTGGCAGATTGGGGAATGAAGAGATGGAGACCAGAGCGACGCACGGAACGATACCGTACTGTAGGACATGGCACTCGTAGCGCGTCCATAGACTCGGCCGACGCAGGCGCGTCAGTCCAGCCACGTTTCCATCGCAACTGACCATGATACCAACTATGCCCCGACGTCGAGGCAGGAGCGAGCGTAATCCGTCGCTTGTCAGGCGTGGTGCTGAGCTGCGGAAACTGAAGCATGCCTGACCTGCTCGCGAGGTGGTGAGTGGATCGCTTGGCAGCATACGTAGCCGCGGCTCGGGCTCGTTCCAAGGCGGTGTGAAAGATCGCCGCAGTTCACTCCCCTCCCATGCCTGACTTTGCGTCCGATTGCACATAGCCGCGCCAGACTCTTCCTACCATTTTGGATTGGTTGATATCGGTCCATGGTAGGTTATTGGCCAATCAACGACCGGATTGCCTGACCCTGGGTCACCCAGGAGCTCCGCTGCGCCTGACCCTCGCGGGGAGAAATGGGACGCGGACGAATCGGAACGACGCAACGGGAGGACGTGTCTGGGACGAAAGCCACGTGGGACACGCACAAAAGAAAGCCGAGTCTCGGGGAGAACGTTCCTCTTCTTCTTTAGTCGCAGTTGGAGGTTCCCCACAACGGCTTCAAGTCGACCTGGCCAGCCAGTGCCGTCAATTGCGCAGTCTGCAGATTCGTTGTTCCTCCGAGATGCTGCTGCCTGCGAGGTCACTCGGTGCCAAGTCTCTCCTGGCACCATGCCAGCGGGGTCGGCCCATACGCACTCCGAGATGGTTCGCGACGAGCACAGAGAAGAGAGGGCAGGAGAACACTGTGGGAGGTGGAGAGGTGGAGGCGGACAAGCTGTCCACGCTCCCGCATTTCGCGGACCGAGACCAGGAGAGCGACTCGATGTGGGACAACCCGACGTCGCACACGGTGTACGACATGGAGGCGATTCGAGAGATCCGCCCAACGCACCGGGAGCCGCGCGGCGTACCCGACCGCGTCGCACTGGGAGCCGTGTGGATGCTGCGCCGTGGCTTTGACTTTGTCTCGCGGTACCGCGGGCCCGGGGGCGGCATGACCGAGCAGGCGTGGCTCAACCGCTGCCTGTTTCTCGAGACGGTCGCTGGCGTGCCCGGCATGGTGGGCGGCATGACGCGCCACTTGCGGTCGCTGCGTCGCATGCGTCGCGACTACGGGTGGATCCACACGTTGCTGGAGGAGGCCGAGAACGAGCGCATGCACTTGCTGATCTTCATGAGCCTCAAGCAGCCGGGGCCCGTGATGCGCACGATGGTGCTCGGCGCGCAGGGTGTGTTCTTCAATCTGTTCTTCATCTCGTACTTGGTCTCTCCGCGCACGTGCCACCGCTTCGTCGGGTACTTGGAAGAAGAAGCCGTCAAGACGTACACGGGTTTGCTCAGGGACATCCGCGAGAATGCCGCGCTCGCCGAGTGGCAGACGCGCGCAGCGCCGCGGATCGCGACCAAGTACTACAAGCTGCCGCAGCAGGCGACGCTGGCAGACATGGTGTTGTGCATTCGCGCTGACGAGGCAAACCACCGCGACGTGAACCACACGTTCGCCGAGCTGGACCACGACAAGGACGTGAACCCGTACATCCGCCGCGATCAGGCTACGGACAAGCAGACGCCTCCGGAGAAGCACTAAAACAAACGACGGAAACAAATGCGAATGAATAGGGCAAACCTCATTTACTACTACATGATGAATGGAATCGCAGACAGACAGAGAACGGATCGATTCTTAGACGCTGATCTGTGTACATGCATGGAAGATACCGCTGCTACCGGCGGTGAGGACGCACAGAATCGCCACCATCCAGGAGAGCATGCGCGGCAGCGCGCGGCCGGCGGCGTACGCCATCGTGTGGATGACGCGCGCGAACGTGTACACGAGCATCGCGGCGCAGTCGACCCTCGCGTTGCCGCCCGCGAGAATCGATGTCGCGAACACCGCGATCGCGAGCGGCAGCGACTCGAGATCGTTCTGGATGATCCGCTTCCAGCGCAGCTCGTCCTCCATCGCGCGCTGCCTCGCATCGTCGCCGCCGCCGCCCAGCGTGAGCTGCGCGTCGAACGCGTGGAGCGTCGGCATGCCCTTGGCCATGGGGAGCGTCTGGTCCTCGGGTAGCCGCGTGCCGGCCTTGAATCCTTTGCGTCCTTGGATCATCGTCGTCGCGAGAAACTTGACATAGAGCAGCAGCGTGCACATCGCGAGCACGCGCAGCGGCTGCGCCGAGTCAGCATCGTCGTCCATCCCCATTGGAGAGAAGAGAGAGAGAGAGAGAAAGAGTCGGGGAAGAGGGAAAAGTAATTGCGCGAAGCGAGGCGAATCGGCAAGTGGCCGAAATGGAGACCGCGTGAGCTCGCCGAATCAAGTTGGTGGGTGAGTCCCAGCGACCAGCCAGAGAGCTGAGCGGGAGACCAGATCCGGGTGCAGAAAGACTCATTCTCCCCACCGCACTTCATGATCGCGTGCACCACCACGATCCTCAATATCTTGGGGGGGCACAGATGACCCATTGGTCCCGTACAGTAAGCACAGTATGATGCAGCACTGATGGGCCAGGGCTGACGACGACGAACATGCGTCGGGCGCGTCATCATCAGCGAAAGCGAAATACAGTACATGAGCTACTGTACAGTCTGTACGTCCTGTTAGCAGGCGGGAAAGCGAGGCGGGAAAGGGCGAACAATCGTGAGCGGTGCCGCAAATTGCTGATCTCCTCGCCAAGATGTTTTTTTTTTTTTTTCAGTGGGCGAAGGCTCAGTGAGGATCACGTAAAGCAGTATGTCACCATTGCAAACGGAGTACCTCCAATTAATGACACATGGAATGTCACTCGCGTTGGCAGTGCACGCCAGTCACAAGATGAGCAGCTCCGGCGCGAATTTCGCGCGCGCCGAGGCGGCGCTGGAGGTATTTGCCGAGAACAATGTGGACACCGTGGAGGAGTCCATCCGCGTCACGGTCTACGGCAAGGAGCTATCGCTGTCGCTGCTTCTGGTGCGTGTTCTGCGGCTTCGCACGGACGAGTACAAGCCGCATTGGCCACCGTAGTTCGGACTGACGCTGCTGCGTCTGTTGTCTTTTTGCAGAAGGAAGACGAGCTCGCGCCGCTATTCTCGGGCGCCGCGTGGGCCGGAACGCTGCTCTGGGATGCCGCGATCCACCTCACGCGCCGCTTTCTCGCCAAGTACAAGGCCGAGCTGGACAGGCCCGACAATCGACTACGCGTGATCGAACTCGGCGCTGGCATGTATGTGCCTGCTTCCTCACCTCTTGACTCGATTGCTCATGCTAATCGTTGTTGCTCCTTGTGACGCACCGGTAGTGGCGTGCCGGGCATGGCCGCGCGCGTGGCTGGCGCGCACCACGTCGTGATCACGGAGCAGGACGATTTGCTCGAGCTCATGCATCGCAACCTCGTGGACAACGCCGACGTCCTGCGCATCGGCGACAAGTACGCAAGCGACGAATGCGGTGCGATCTACGCGCGGCCGCTGAGCTGGGGCGTCGAGGAGACGGCCCAGTACCTGGGCAAGCTGCCTGGCGAGGCGTACGACGTGGTCTTGTCGTGTGACTGTATCTACGAGCCGCTCTACGGCCAGTCGTGGAAGGCGCTCGCGCAGACGATGGAGATCCTCTGTGTGAAGAACCCCCAGGCGCTCGTGATGATGGGCGTCGAGCGCCGCAACCAGGACGGCATCGACAAGTTCTTGGCGTTTATCAACGCCGAGACGCAGCTCAAGTGGGAGCTCGTGGAGGAGACGCTCGGCGCCAAGGACAACACGCTGCAGGTCTACCACCTGCAGCTGCCGCCAGCAGCGTCGTCCGCACACTGAACCGACCACGTACATAGATGGAATAGGGAGAATGCTGTGCTGCAATAGAGTACTGTAAACCGGTGTGTATATTGGCGGTGGAACGGATAGTATGTGTGTGTTTTTGTGTTGGTATAGGGGGGGGGGATAGAGATCTGGCTGGCGAGAGGACGCGACGGTCAGCGGCCCGCCACGCGCACGGAGAAAGGTCGGCGTCTACATGGGGCGATGCCACACTTCCTCGCAGCGGTAGGCCTTGGGCGTGACCTGGATGACGACGTGGAGCGGGATGTTGAGCGTCGGGCACTCGGACGGCGCCTTGTTTGTGAGGTACGCGTAGAGCACGCGCAGGATGGCCTGGTGCGCGACGATGAGCACGGGCTTGTCGATGCGCATGAGCTCCATGATCACGGGCTCGAGGCGGTGGATCACGTCCTGGTACGACTCGCCGCGCGGGTACCGGTAGTGGAGCTTGTTGTTCTTGCGTGCGAGGTACTCGTCCGGCATCTCCACGGCGACCTGCTCGTACGTCATGCCGTCACATACGCCGGCGTCGATCTCGTCGAGCTGCTTCCACTTGACGACCGAGCGGCCGCGCGCCGCGATGCGCTCGACCGTCATGCCAGTACGCAGCATCGTCGACGTCCACACGGCGAGCTCCGTGTCGGACGTCGGGTAGTACGCGTCCACGAACCGGTCGAGCTGCATCGCGTACTGCACGCCGAGCGGCGAGAGTGGCGCGTCGCCGCCGATGCGCTTTTGCGTGTTGTACATGCTCTCGCCGTGGCGGCTGAGCCAAATGGGGCGCGGCTTGAGGTTGAGGTTGGCCATGAGGAACATGATGCGCGACTGGAGGTACCCGTAGACCTGGTTGGCAAAGATCTGGCGGCCAATATCCGTGACCTTGATGAACGAGAGCTTCTCCTGGTCGGCGTCCATGGGCTCGTAGACGGCAAAGTAGTGCTGGATGCGGCGGCGGTAGTCCTCCTCCGTCTCCGCGAGCGTGCGCCCGGCGTAGTCGGCCGAGTTGAGCTTCATCTCGTTCACGGACGCGGCGATCATGTCGGCCTGGTTGTACACCGACTCGATGAACATGACCTCGCACTTGTACCGCTTCGTGAGCTCGTCGTGCAGGAACCGGCGGCGGTTGCGCGTCGCGTTGGTCGCGTCAAAGATCGCGCAGTCACACTCGTCGTTCTCCAGCGCCGCGATCGAGTCGTCGAGACACTGGCGCGCAATGTCCGTGCGGATGCTCGCCGACTCGGCGTTCTGCGGGTCCCAGAAGTTGTGGCTCACGGTCGCGCCAACGATGCGGCGCCGGTACTCGCCCGTGTTGAAGATCTTGGAGTGGTGGCCCATCCACGTGAGGTGGCGCGCGAGCGTGTGCGCGATGAACGTCTTGCCGCGGCCGGGCAGGCCCACGAGGAAGATCATGAGCTTGCCGCTCTTCCTGGACGTGATCTTTTGGCTGCCTTTCTGCGCGACCACGAGCGACGAGCGGTGGCCGCCGGCCTGCGCACGCTGGTTATGCTCATGCGTGACCAGGTCGCCGCCAAAGTTCTGCGTCGTCGCCGCGAGCAGCACGGACGCGGACGCCGTGTCGTTCACGTGGTTGACGTACTTGGGCGTGATGGTCTCATGGACAAGCGGCACGAGCGATTCGTCGCTGTGCGAACGCGTCAGCGTACCGGCACGGGTGCGTCCGCTGTGGATTTGCGCGTGCACTGGACCGTGGTGGATCGCCTGGCCGTCCACGACGAGCCCGTACTCTGAGTCCTGGGTCTCACTCGGCGCGCGGAGGCTCGTTAAAAGCGGCGGCGGGTCCGACATGGAGCCGTGGCTGTTGGTGCGCTGCGGATTCGCTGGCGGTGAGCGCACGGGGCGGCCCGACGTCGCGCCGCCCTGTGCACGAAGCTTGTTTAGCTCCTCGGCCGCCGCCGGGTTCATGAGCGGCAGACCATTCGGCGAATCGCGGATCATCGTGCGGATCGGCGACTGCAGCATCTTCTTGCCCGTGGCCTCGTCCACATGCGGGAAGACGCGCACAAAGTTGTTGAGGTTTCCGTACTCGTCGCCGGCGAACACGACCTCCGGGTCGTACACCCAGTTGCCGTTCACGCAGTAGCGGAAAAAGTACGTGCCGACCGGCAGGAACAGCTTGGCCGAGAAGCTGCCGGGCGCTCCGGGCGACTCGGGCTCGTGCTCGTCGTCGCCGTCGCCGTCGCCGTCGGTAGCGGTCACACCCACGCCATTGCCCTGCCTGGGCTCTGTCTTCTTCATGATGATCTGCGACCCCCAGCTACACTCGTGCGGCCCATTTGTCACCCATCATCCATGCAGCAGCTACGACCCACCACAAAGGCAGACACTCACTTGTTGAACGAGCCTGTGATGCCCACGGACTCGCACGGCTGCATCCACTCGAAGCGCACGGGGTACGCGTCCTCGGCGTCCAGGTCGATGCTCTCGGCGCGGCGGCGGCGCACGAACTGCGTCGGGTGGCTCGGGCTCACGGGTGCCGACGGCGACCCGGCGGCGGACGCGCCCGGCGCGTGGAGAAGCGGCGGCGGCGGCTCACTCATCTCGATGCTGATGCGGTTATGGGGAAGAGGGGGGGGGAGAACGCGCGGCGCAGGAATGGAGGGCGGGGAGGATACAATCGAGATGATCTCGATGCGGCGATCGCTCCCAATTCTCTCTCTCGCCGATTGCGGAGCTGCTCGCGGACGTGAGCAAAGAAGAGCGCGTACTTAACGACCGACGACAGAAGAACCAGATCGCACAGGATGAACCGAACTTAGTGAGCACACGACGCTCCACTAAACCCGGTACGCTCGACTAAAACCGGGCAGGTGCTGAGTCTTGATGCGTGAAGAGCCAGCGTCCGATTGTGATAGGTGTGAACGAAAATGCGAGCAGGGGTAGGGCTCCCCGCCAGTGGCGCCAGGTCACGAGATCAATCCAATATTACGAGATCATACCGTTCGTGCTATTTGATTTACCAAAAACGAACCAATCTCGCGCGCGATCACCTGGGGGAAACCAACCAGCCAAGGGCACGCCACAAAGCAAGAAGTCAGCCACGCATGATCACCTCTGAAACCAAATACAATGCCCACTCTTCTCTCCCGCTACGTTCACAGTAAGTCTCCGACGGACCTCCTGAAACAGATACAGGAGGAGAATTCATGAAATGAAATGACGGAGTGAGACAGGCCAGACGGGTTAGCATGTCGCCACGACCTCCCCACCCATTCTTGCGGTAAAATTTCCCCCTCAGCATTTGCCGGAGGCGGTTCTACCCATACTTTCTCTTCCCGGCGTCCGTCGAAGCAGGAGGCGCGCTCGCTGCAGGTGACGGCTTACCCCCCCCCTCCCTACCCACAGCGCCCAGTATGTACCGCCCCAACTCGCCCCAACACGACATGCAGCGCACCGAGTCCGATGCGTCAACGCCCGGCAACATTTGGAGAGACACGTCCGAGGCGGAGCTCTACGGCAACTACCTGGACACGAACGCCATGAACGACATGCCCGTCATGCGCGCCACTATGGGCGGCCGCAGCACGCTCGCCGGCGGTATGGCGCCGGCCCACCCGGACATCACGGTCGGCCTGCTTGACGAGGACACGGACGTCGGCCGCAAGAGCACCAAGGCCTACTCGGGACGCAAGCGTGTGTGGCCCGGCGCGCTCTTCCTGCTCGCGATCGTTCTCGGTGCGAGCGCCGCGATCACGTGGTTCGGCATCCAGACGTACAACGACGCGCAGGACCAGCAGGCGGTCTCGTCCGAGTTCAACAGCCCGATCATCGCCGTCACGCCGACGCTCAAGGGTGCATTCCGCTCATGCGATCTTGAGGGCGAGGTTGCTGTGCTAACGATTTGTGTGTATATAGTGTGTCGCGTCCCCAACTACGTGACCGACGGCACCAAGCTGTACGCGACGGCCGGCACGGAGAAGCACGAGGTCCACATCACGGGCATCAACTGGAGTGGCATGGAGAACAAAGAGGGCGTGCCCCACGGCCTCGCGACCGGGCAGAGCAAGCTCGTACGTCACGGGTTCGCATTGCTATGCCACCGCGTCTCAGGCAGCTGACATTGCTATTTTCTGTAGGAAACGATCGCCAAGAAGCTCGCCGACCAGGACATCAACGCCGTGCGCCTGCCGCTTAACGCCAAGATGATCATCGATGACTCGGCGCCGGACACGACCAACTACGTGAGCCGCTCGCAGACCGATCTCTTCGGCGTGTCGACTTACACGGACATGATCAAGAAGATCGTGCAGGGCCTCGCGCGCCAGCAGATCGCCGTGCTGCTCGACCTGCACAAGATCGACCCGACGTACAACGCTACCACGTCGGAGCCGCTCTGGTACACGGACGAGTACCCGGAGACCACCATCATCGCCATGTACAAGAAGCTCGCGACGCAGCTGTGTACCGAGCAGCAGTACAACATTATCGGCGTGGACATCAAGAACGAGCCCGTGGGAGGCTGTTGGCCTGAGAAGGACACGGACTCGTACTGCCCCAAGGCAAAGAACTGGCCACGTGCCGTGGAGCGCATCGCCGCAACGATCCTCGACGTGTGCCCCCAGTGGCTCATCGTTGTCGAGGGGCTCTACGCGGAGAATATGGTTGGCACCTTCAATGGCAACAACGCCACGTACAGCGACTGGTTCGGCGCGAGTCTCCAGAACGCGACTAAGAACCCAATCTCTCTGTCGGTCGAGAACAAGATCGTGTACGCGCCGCACTTCTACTCACCGAGTGTCTACCCCTCTGCCTACTTCTTCGAGAAGCAGTCGTCCTCCGGTAGCTCGGTTAGCGTGACCGAGTACCCGAACACGGCGGACGGTAATACGTCGCTCCACACGGCGGTCAAGACCGTGCTGGACAACGCCTTCGGCAACGTCCTGAAGACGGCGACGGCGCCGGTGCTGTATGGCGAGTTCGGTGGCATCTACGGCAAGAAGGAGCTGCTCGCGGGCAAGACGAGCACGCGCACGATCGACTATCTGATCCAGTACGCCGACAGCAACGGCATGATCGGTGGCTTCTCGTGGGCGATCAACCCGGACAGTGTGTACGACTTCAACGACGTCTACTCGCCCAGCTCGCCATTCAACTTTGGTCTGTACGCGGACTCCAAGTGGGACGACTACAACACCGACTACGCCGCTGGCCTGAAGGCCCTGCAAGGCAACGGCATCATCCCGTGCTTTGCACGGACAGTAAGCTCGTCGTCGTCCTCGTCGGGCTCGACCACGGTCGGGGACACCACCACCTCCACCGCCACCACCGCCACCACCACTAACTCTACGGCGGCCACGACAACGACAACGAACTCGACAACGACGGCAACCGCCACGACTACGACAACGAACTCGACTGCGACGGCGAAGCTGGTGTAGGCCGAGTGTCTTTGGATTCCACAGTCGGGTTTCTTGCCCTGCCACCTCTCCACGTGTGGGAATGTACTACCTCCTTCCATGTGTACTCCCTCCTTCATGAACTACGAATTTGAATACTTAGAAACGAACCACCGCAAGCGTGTCCGCGGGCTATAGGACCCAAACTCGGTTAGTTTCGTATGTTACATGGCGCTGCTAGTCGGTCGGCTCTTCCTTAGCTTCCGTCTTAGCTTTCTTCGCGATCTGAAGTTCTTGTGCGTCGCACGCTCGCTGTAAATATACACACCACACTGGTCAGCACTGACTCATTTCCTACTATCCACTTCCGTAAGACTAGCATTGTCCCTACCTTGATCGAGTCGTTCTTCTCCATGAGCTGGTCGATCTTGAACTTGTACGACTGCATCTTTGGCGCGTTCAGTGTCTGCTCGTGCTTGCGCGTGATGTTTACTGTCTCCGACGCTCCCTTCACATCGCCCAGCGCCTTCTCGTACTGTACGTTCATGCCATCGAGGATTGCCGCGCGCACCTTCCACATCTTGGGCGCGTACGCCTGCTGGAGCTCAAGGTTCATCACGCGGTCGCTCTGGAGCTCGACGTTCACCTCGAGCTTGCGGACAGCCGTCTCCCACGATGCCACTTCCTCTGCGTGCTTCCCCGGTGGCTCGCGCACTTGGTAACGGTTGAAATCAATCGCGTTGAGCGGTATGTTGGCCTTGACACGCCGATATTCGCTTTGCAAGCGCGGGTGGTCCGCGAAGGTCGGCGAGTAGTCCGGCAGGAACTCGAGGTACGCCGGCGACGGCACGAACTTGGTCATCTCGGCGCGGATAAGGTGCTGCACGACCTGCTGCGCCTTCGCGTCGTTGTACTCCGTGTCGATGTAGCCGAGCGCGTCGATGAGCGTCTGGCTCTCGAGGAGGAGGGGGCACGTCGAAGCCGTCGCCATCGCCATTTACTTGTCTCCTCAGTTCCTTCTGGAGCAAACAAAATGCAGGCGAAGAGCTCAACCCCGCTGTAAGTGATACCCATTACGAGAGGGTACGTGCGTTATTTACGGTTTCTACGTTGCGTTTATATGGAAGTGACAAAAATATGGCAAACAATATGGATAAAATATGGATGAGGATTCGTTCCCGACGCCATGGGCCTGTGGACGCTGCGGGTTAAGTACTCATCGGGGACCGGAAGCGGACAGCGAAGCAGCAGAGTGGAGTGCGTGGCGCAAGACACGCAAGGGGTGGGAGTTGGCAGTAGAGCCAACGCGCGGAAGCGCGAGGCGAGGCGTGTCCATGAGAGTGAATACCTTCACCTTCCTTGTGGTTGATCATGGATCCCGCGATCCCGGTGTCCACTGCGCGTCGGCAGTGGACGCTAGTATGGATAAGACAAACATTGTCGACTCCCCCCTTTGGTCTCATATAATGACAGGCGCCTGCCTCACGAGTCGCTTCCCAGCTCTCACACAACGCACGGCGCGTCCAAATTTCTTCCGATCCATTCAATGTCGCACAGGAGGAGGGGGAGCCCGCCAATGCAACACCAGCAGACCCCCCCCATCGTCGTAGGGCAGCGACTCGCAATAGCAGCAACGCAGAGCGCCGCTCACGAGCGCAGCCCCACCTTCGTGCAGGAGATAGATACACGCCCATGCTTGATGTTGTTGTCGTGTGCAGCTTCCCAAGGAGTGAACTTGTTGGGCGAGCGGATAGTTGGCGTCGGGTAGCTGTATTAGATTTGATAGGTTTTCACCAACACCTTGCCACCATAGGTTTTTTGTGTCTGGCCCATGAGCCATTGCGCACCCTCGAGGAGCTCACCTCTGTCCACAGACTCCGCAGGAAAATCCCCGAGAATGAGCATGATGCTGGCTCGCGCAGTGAAGGCGGCGGCTGTGGCGCGCAGCGCGCAGCGCGGCGTGGGCGTCGCGGCGCTGGAGACGCGCGCTTTCGCGAATGACGCGTCGTCGGAGGGCGGCGACAAGCGCCAGCAGCGCCCGCGCAAGACCAACAACGGCTCGCAGCAGCAGCATGGCGGCAAGGGCAAGTTCTTCAGCCAGGAGGGCGAGAAGCGCTCGGAGCGCAAGTTCTCGTTCGCGCTCAAGGACAAGCAGAACAAGAACGACGGCGGTGCGCGCAAGGACTATGGCCGCAACCAGCAGTCGGACCGCCCGCAGTCGGACCGCCACCAGTCGAACAACCGCAAAAAGTTTTCGTTTGCCCCGTCGGTCAAGGCCAAGGAGAAGGAGCCGGAGCTCGAGCACTTTGACGCGCCCGCGTACTGGAACGAGGACTTCCCGGCCGACTTCGACGACAGCATGAAGCACGAGGTCGAGAAGCTCGAGGTGTTTGCTGATTTCACTATGCTCATCGACTGTGAGTATTATATTCCGGGGACTGAACGTGGAGGACGGATTTATTTCATGCTGACTTGGATATTGTTGTGCAGCGTCGTGGCAGCAGCAGATCCACCCGCTTTTCGACGGATCGGCCATTGAGCTCACGCTCAACGCGCCGCTTGAGGACTTTGACGAGCGCCTGTTCATTGATGACAAGAACACGTACGACACCAAGGTCGTGATGGAGGTGCCGATGGCGTGCTTCAAGGGCTTGACGGCGGAGGGTCTCAAGCTTGTGGAGCAGCTCGCCGGTCCGCGCTACAACGCCAACAAGAAGCAGCTCAAGCTGACGGAGGACCGCTACGCAACGCGTGTGCACAACCACAAGCGTCTGTGCGACATCCTGCGAGACCTGACGCAGACCGCCCACGATCTGGCCACCGCCCAGGCTGCCAAGGTCGAGCAATAGAGGGAGGGAAGGTAAATAGCAAAACACAAAACCGTAATGGAGCGCAGCAGTGACGTGGTCCCGAGGAGAGTCGGCGGGGGTCTTTTGGAATGGATCGGTGAGCACAAGTGGCGCCAGCCCACGGAGATGCGTCGATCTCCAGAGGCGAGGACTAGTACGCCGCGACCGGTTATCATCGCCACGATTTCCCTTCAGGTGCCAGAGCATTCCAGTGATCACCTCCATAAGCTACAATCGTAGTTTCGGCTTCTCGAATGTCGGTGCTTAGGATTCGTTCTATCACTCCGTGCTCTCCCCCGTGAATATCGGAAGTTGGGGGCGAAGATGACCTTCACTGTGGTGGCTGCACAGGATACTCTCTCCTGATTATTCTCTCCAAACATCGCGTGATCGTACACAAGTCATCGCGCTTGCTTTGGACAGTGACGCGGTGGGATCCGAATTCCAGTCGTGCGGCGCCTGCAGGATTCTGCCGTGAATAGGGTACTACAATGGGTGAATATGCCGTCGCCTCCACAACGATCCGCTGCTCACGTGACCTTTTACAGATGCTGCTAAATCAGTGTACTGAACCAGCTAGTTACCATCTTTGCGTCTCGTGACACAGCACCTGTCACTAGACCCATTTCATGGCCAAGCCAGTCACATGCATCTCGTCTCCTCGCGTCATAGATCCCCGTTTGCGGTACCGTACGAGCGCCGAGTGTCGCTTTAAGATTCTCTCGGCGGCATCCATAAGCCGCGACGACGTGGTGTCTCGATCACCTAAAGCCCCTGTGCTGACGTCGCTGGGAGCTCGCCTTCTTCAATATCTTATCGAGGAAGCAGCGAACCCATGCAAACGTGGAGACTTGGCCAGTGGGAGATGCGCGCGTGTCGACGGCAGAGTGTCACGGCTGTCGACTGAAGCCCGTGGACCCATCTGGCCAGTGCCGGCTCGGCGGGTGCACGTCCTGAAGTTTCTCAGGACGCCGAGATAAATCTTCCGACCACAGGAATTGGCACCACCGCAAGTCGATCGATCTCGAGGGGTCGCCACTAGCCCACGAGATCATTGCAGAGACCGCTCTTGTTCAATGCCGATGCGTGACAGCGACGCTGTCAGCGCTGCATACTCGACTATTGCTCGTACGCACAGTCGCATGCCGAGTTGCGATTGGATAATCCACGAGCCTCGACAACACACACGCACGACTTGCGGCCGCGTCTACGAGCTCACTGCTGCACAACATGCCATTTGTCGCCTAGAGCACCGACGGACTGAAGGGATCGTGATGGTGTTGGAACTGATCATGTGAACGGGGACTCGAGAGCAAGTGGAATTCGTCATGTGAAGGTGCTTCTCACTCTCGAAGTTTCCCAGCACCACCACCGCCACCACCACCGAAAGCCTTCCACCACGATGCTCCTGCGCACAACAACCAAGTCCTCCACCATCCGCGCTCGTGTCCACCCTAGTGGCTCGTTGGGTACGCGCGGCAATCGCCACTTCAGTCTCTTCCGAGGGCGTTCATCGAGCTCCCACACGGCGCAGCCCTTCTCCACGGGCATCTCGCTCGGCCATGATCACACTTCGCACAAGCTTTCCCATCCACCGACAACCTCAAAGAGCAAGTCGAATCCAGATTGGGAGCATACCATCCCGCACCCAGGGTATACGCTGAGCGAGATCGAAGTGGTCGAGCCGACGCACCACGAGCCCGCCTCCATCCACGACCGCACGGCTCTCTTCGCCGTCCAGCTCATGCGCACGGGCTTCGACATCCTTCTGGCTATCGTGGCCCTGGCGGGGCGATGACCGAGCGTGACTGGCTCAACCGCTGCGTGTTTCTGGAGACAGTCGCGGGCGTGCCGGGCATGGTCGCCAGCATGGCGCGCCACTTGCGGTCGCTGCGTGGCATGCGCCGTGACTACGGGTGGATCCATACGCTGCTCGGGGAGGCCGAGAACGAGAGCATGCACCTCATGATCTTCGTCAAGATGCGCCAGCCTGACTGGCTCTTCCGGCTCAGCGTGCTCGGTGCGCAGGGCGTGTTCTTCAATGCGTTCTTCTGGACGTACCTCGTGGCGCCCAAGTCGTGCCACCGGTTCGTCGGCTACCTAGAGGAGGAGGCCGTCAAGACGTACACGGGTATGCTTCAAGACATCGAGGACGGTCACCTGCCGGCGTGGCAGACCCAGCGGCCGCCATGCATCGCGCGCGCGTACTACAAGCTGGGCGAGGACGCGACGGTCGTGGACCTCGTCAAGTGCGTGCGCGCCGACGAGGCCAACCACCGCGACGTGAACACACGTTCGCCTACCTCAAGCACAACGAGGTGAACCCGTTCGCGCTCGACGTCACGCCCTTCGAGCCCTCGCAGCGCACCGCCAGCTACCCTTGCTTCCCTCCGACTCTCCATTGTCGCGGTGAATCACAGTAGCTATTCCACGCAGAGTCAGCAGCTCACGCCATCTAATTGGATAATAACAAACCCAAATATACGCTTTACAACCAACCATCTTCCTTTAATTGTATGAACCCGATACCGTTGTAAACCGATTATATCATTTTTGATGCTTTTCAACGGGATACCTGTGGCAATAGATATCTACCCCCTCGCGTTTGTCCCTCGCTTCCACTGTGAGCCGAAGAGATCTGCC
>JAADVV010000349.1:0-17997 GCA_023335905.1 Pythium pyrilobum | reverse complement strand
GGACCATACTGCTTGGCCGCCAGGTTGACCCATCGTAGATATTGCATACCTTCACCTTCTTTTACAGCTATTAGGGTACATTAATTGCGCTCAATAGACTCCACTCTCAACAACAACAAGTTGGAGACGCTGCCCGGCGGCTTCTCACTTACATCGGCTTGGTCGGGCGGACCGGCGGAGGCGGCGGTGCTTGACGGGACCCGTGGGGCGCGCAGGGATCGGCCGTCGCACCGGCGGACGCGGCTAGTGCACGGGCGGCAGTGACTTCTGCACAGGAAGTGGCTCGCGAATTGGCATGGGCATGCGTCCAGGCAGAGGCTTGAGCACTGGCGCGGCAGGGCGAGCAGGCTCCATGGGCTTGGGCAGCCCCACGGACGCAACAGAGCGGGCTCGTTGTTGGCAATTGGCGCGTCGCCGGACATTGGCGCATCGTCCGATAGCGGCGCGTCATCAAGTAGAGCCACGTCCTCGGACGGCGGTGCATCGTCCAGTGGTGGCTCCTTCTCGGGAATGAAGCCGTCTTGGGTGCCGTCGTCGGCAGCCGGGTCCGTCTGCCCGTCGTCCGGGGCGCCATCCGCAGACGCCTCAATGGTGGCGTAGTGTTGCTGCGCCTCCACCTTGGACTGCACAAACTTGTTGTGCGCGACGCGGAGGTTGCGTGCTGGAGTGGCGGCGGCGTTGGTCGACGCCGCGCGGAGAGCTTCATTTGGAGGTACAGGAGATTCGAGAGACGACACTGGAGGCTTTGGTGATGGATCTGGAAATGACCATTGACCTCGAACACATTGCAGGATTGAGGAAGGACTAACGGGCCGATCAACAGAGAGGAGACATAAAGGAGCGGCGAAGCACAAGATTGCGACTCTTCTGCTGGCCGCCAGGAGCGTCTCTTCAGCGATCGAGCGGTCTTTCTTGCTCGATGCGAAAGATCGCGGTTTTGCCTGGCCAGAAATTCTACTCTGCCACTCGTCGCAGCGCTTCGTCGAGGAGTCGTCAAGGAAAGACGCACGGCTGCGGCTCTCGAGGCGAGGATTCAAAGATCACAGCGGCGGTTCACACGGACCGCGCCCATCGTCTCGCGAGCATGTCGCCGTCACCCGAAAATATGGTTTATTGCGGCCTATTTGGACGTCTTTACCGCTCGAACGTGTTGCCAGAATTTGGTTCCTCGAAGGATTTCGTTGTAAGTGTGACGACCGCACTCGTACGTTCAGCTCTTGCGCCGCCAAACTTCAACTTGCCTCACTGACCGCCACTCACACAAACACTCGCACGGTGGCTCTTGGGCACTGCAGTGATTGCGGACGCTTCGCTCCTCGTCCCATCGTTCGCCTCGGATCCCGTTGTGGTCCATTTTCCAAACTCCCACAAGATCGGCGCATTGGCAACATGGCGACCCTCCCTGCGCTCAAGCTCACGTACTTCGACGTGCCCGGCCGCGCCGAGGCGATTCGCGAGACCCTCAGGCTCGGCGGCGTCACCTTCGTCGACGAGCGCATCACCAGCGCCGAGTTCGCCAAGATGAAGCCGTCGCTACCGTACGGCAAGGTGCCCGTTCTCCAAGTCGACGACGAGGTCGTTGCCGAGTCGCAGCCCATTCTCCGCTATGTCGGGCGGCTCACGGGCGCGTACCCTCCGGTCAGCGACCAGGTGGCGTGTCTACTTGTGGACGAAATGCTCGACACGTTCGACGATCTCTTCGACCGCACGCTTCTCCCGAGCTTCACAGAGAAAAACCCCGAGATGAAAAAGCAAATGCGCGAGGCCTTGATGGCCGGGCCGCTGCCGCACGCGCTCGAGATGATCGACAAGCGGCTCGTGGAGACGGCCGCATACCCGTTCTTCCAGGGCTCGCCCCGAGTGTTTGTCCACGAGCTGGTGGTCGCCGACGTCGTTGAGTATCTGCGCGAAGGATCGGTGGACCACATCCCGACCTCGCTCATCGAGAACTACAAGGCGATGGTGGCGACCCACGACAAGGTCAAGGCGCAACCCAAGCCCACGGAGCAGTCACCGCCGTGGCATGAGAAGCCCCGCGAAACGAAAATGCCGTCGAAGCTGAAGCTGACGTACTTTGACCTGCCAGGCAGGGCCAAGAAGATCCGCCTGGCGTTCCATATCGGAGGGGTCCCCTTCGAGGACGAACGAATTTCTTTCGAGGAGGCGCGTGTGAGGAAGGCGATGTTCCCAAACGACCAATTGCCGGTGCTGGAGATCGACGGTCTCGTCGCCGCGCAGTCAAGCGCGCTGCTGCGCTACGCCGGGCGGATCGGCGGTCTCTATCCGTCGAACAATTCGCTCGACGCCGTGCGTATCGACGAGGTCATCAGCCATATTGGAGAGCTTTACTTTGCGTTAGGTCCGAGTCTCTACGAGCAAGATCCCGAGAAGAAACGCGCGATGCGCGAGCATTTCGTCACGACGACACTGCCACAGTCGCTCGGGTCGCTGGACAAGCGCATTGGGCAGTGGAAGAGGAACGTCGACGCGTCGCCGTTCGTGCTGGGTGGCGCCGAGCCCACGATCGCCGATTTAGCGGTGTACACACTCGTCCAATTCGTCGCGAGCGGCTTCCTCGACAACGTGCCGACAATGCTGATGGCTACGCACGCGAATGTAAATGGCGTGAACGCTGCCGTGGCCAACCACCCTCGCGTCGTCGACTGGCACGCACAGCAGCAGCAAAAGCCCGACGAAGAAGACGAGGTCCCCGTTTTGAGCACGTGAGTGGCGGCTCATTGGCCACCAACGGTTGCCGGTGCCGTAGTCGCGTGGTACAGCCGTGCTCGTCCTTCCGTCTCGACCTTCGCCACGAAGCATCAATCTGATTCCGGCTAAGGCTATGGAGAAGTACCGGCAGATATAGCGTGTGTGTGCATCGTAAGTATGTAGGCGCTGAATGGCCATCGCATTGATTCGGCCCCGGCAGTGGCAGTAGCCGAATCCGTATCCGGTGGTTCTTCGAATATCGATTCTCATTGGAACCTGCTGGCCCACTGGCCACCCACGGTTACTGAATTACGATGTGTATACGACGACCTCAACCCTCGAGATGTAGGCCCGTTCTGTGTGCATCTGCTTTAAATGACTGCCAAGAACTGCAATCGCTGTCGGCGACAGCGACAGCCTGTCGCTGTGTATAGGGGGGCGGCTGCGGTCGACGACGATCACTCTTGTTGAACAACCATTCTCGGGCTGGCCGCATCATCACCCACTCGTTGTATTTCAATGGATTATGACGTTCAACAAGGCGAGATTTCTTACCATCTACTGATATAGCGAAACAACATTTAGAATTCATCGCAAGCGCCACTCGCCACAAAGCCTTCATTCCACAATCTTCCAGCCTCTGCGCACTATAAGCTCACAGCCCCTCTTCCCCTCTCTCTCCACCCCCAGCTCCGCACGATGGACGCCACGCACCCGACGCTCAAGCTCTACTACTACGGCATCGTCGGCCGCGCCGAGTCAACGCGCAAGATGCTCCGCCTCGCTGGGGTCCCGTTCCAGGATGAGCGACTCACGAGAGCCGAGTTTGCGAAGATCAAGGCGACGCTGCCGGACGGCCAAGTGCCGGTCTTGGAGATCGACGACGAGATGATCTCGGAGACGCAGGCGATCGTGCGCTACGCCGCACGCGTCGCTGGCTTCTACCCACAAGGGGATCCGCTGGCGGCACTAATGGTCGAGGAGATCCTCACGACGCTCGACGAGATGAGCGAGAGCAAGTTGATTCCGACGTTCATGGCGCCGATCGAGGAAGTGAAGAGGGCGATGCGCGAGGCCTGGCTCGCGGGGCCGCTACCGACGGTTCTCAGCAAAGTGGAGGAGCGGCTCGTTCGCATGGCCGAGTACCCGGTCTTCAAGGACTCGGCAAAGCTGTCCGTCCACGAGTTGGAAGTCTCGGACTTGGTCGCGCTGTTCCAGTCGGGCAAGATCGACTACATCCCGACGACTATCGTGGACGAATGCAAGACGATGCTCGCGATCCACGCCAAGGTGAAGACCTTCGAACCAGTGGCCTCGACGCAGCCAGCGCTCGACGTCAAGCCACCAGCGGTGCCTCGCAGTCTCAAGCTCGAGTACTTTGGCTTTGCCGGTCGTGGAGACATGATCCGCTTGGCGTTCCACATCGGTGGCATCGCCTTCGAGGACGAGCGGATCTCGTTTGCGGACTGGGGGCGGCGCAAGTCGTCGACGCCGCTCGGCCAGCTGCCGGTGTTGACGATTGATGGCGTGGATCTCGTACAGTCGTACGCGATCCTTCGCTACGCGGGGACGCTCAGCGGTCTGTACCCCCTGTGTGACCCATTGAAAGCTGCTAAAGTCGACGAGATCATCGCTCGCGCCGAGGTGATCTACGCTTCGTTCCGTGCGACGTACGAGGAGCAGGACGAAGAGAAGGTGCGCGCCATGCGAGAGGCGCTCGCGGTGGAAACCATTCCGCGGCTGCTCGGCCTGCTCGACAAGCGCGTCGCGCTGTGGAAGCAGACGGGAGCGTACGTGGTGGGCGACGAAATGACGATCGCCGATCTAGTGGTGAACCAGATCGTGCAGTTTCTGCAGAGCGGCATGGTCACGCACTTCCCAACGACCATCGCAGGCGCCTTCGCGACGCTGCAGACCGTCGACGCGGCCGTGATGCAGCACCCGCGCGTCCAGGACTGGTACGCGATGCCGGGCAAGAAGTAATGGCGCAGTCGCGTGGGGGAAAGCGTGCGAGTCTCGTTCACGACAGAACGGAGCTGCTTGGCTTCTTGCTGGGCATTGCGTCGGTGGAACTTTGTTCGGTCACGTTGAAGCTGTGCAATCCACGCACCAGTACAGTATATCAGTAGGCTAATTCGCTCTAATCCCCTTGCTGGATCAATTACCTAAGCGTACTTATATCGTAAAGCATTACCGCCGCCTTGTTTTGTGGAGAAAAATATTTACAGCTTGCGACAGGATACTGAGTTTAACTGCGACGGCACCTTGCTTGACTGCGTGTGCGATCGATCCGCGGTCTCCGCTGGACGCGAGATTCTTTCTCCCATGAACTGCTTGCCATTCCCGCATTCGCCACTTGTCCGCCACTCTGCTTGAGCTCCTCCTCCACCTCCTCCCCCACCGCGTCTCTCCACCATGAGCCAGCCCGCCGCGCGGTCCTCTCCGCTGCTGAGTCCGCTCTTCCTCTCGCTTGTCTCAATCGTCGTCGCCGTCGTCGTCCAGTCCCAGCTCTTCCCGTCCACGCCTTCCTCTCCTGCTTCCTCGCCGTCGCTCACGCTCTCGTACTTTGACGTCGCCGGTCGAGCGGAGATCACGCGAGTCGCATTCCGACTCGGCGGCGTCACCTTTGAGGACGAGCGGCTCACGCGCGCACAGTTTGCGGACCGCAAGCCGTCGCTGCCATTCGGCCAGGTGCCCGTGCTCGCCGTCGATGGCGAGGTCGTCGCCGAGTCGCAGGCCGTTTTCCGGTACGCCGCACGCGTCGCCGGTTTGTTCCCAGCGAACGATCTTCTCGGAACGCTGCTGATCGACGAGATCCTCACGACGATCGACGAGGTCAGCGAGACGCTCCTCACGCCCACGATGCGCGAGCCGGACGCCGACAAGAAGAAGCAGATGCGCGAGGCGCTTCTGGAAGGACCTCTGCCGACGGCACTGGCGCAGATCGAAGCGCGGCTGCGGAAGATGAGTGAGTACCCACTCTTCCACGAGAACTCGCACAAGGTGTACGCGCACGAGATCGCCGTGTGGCGGTTCGTGGACAAGTTTGAGTCAGGCCAGATCGACCACATTCCGACGACCGTGACGCACACGTACGACATCATGACGGCGACCCACAAGAAGGTCGCGGCTGCGCAGTCCGAGCCAGCTCATGCGTCATCCTCCCCAGTCGAGTTGGTGCACGTACAGCAGCCCAAGAACCTCAAGCTGATGTACTTCGACGGCCCCGGCCGTGCTGAAAAGATTCGGCTGGCGCTGTTTATCGGTGGTATCGAGTTTCAGGATGAACGACTCACATACTCAGCGTTTCTCGAGCGCAAGCCTACGCTTCCGTTAGGTCAAGTGCCCGTTCTGGAAGTGGACGGCATCGTCGTGGCTCAGAGCGTTGCGCTGCTTCGTTACGCCGGCTCTTTGAGCGGTCTGTACCCTGTGAACGACCCACTGGAGGCTGCCAAGATCGACGAGATCCTCGCACGAATCGAAGACATTGACTACGCGCTCCACGATTCAAACCGTGAGCGAGACCAGGACAAGAAGCGTGCGATGCGCGAGCACCTCGCGGCCGAGCGGATCCCCAAGGCATTGGCGGTGCTCGACAAGCGCGTTGCCTACTGGAAGCAGGTCAGTTCGTACACGTTTGGAGAAGAGCTGACCATCGCCGACCTTGCGATCTCGGGTCTTGTGCAGTCCTTCCAGGGCGGCAACGTGGACTACGTGCCAGCGACGGTGATCGACTCGTCAAGAGCGTTGCTCGCGGTCCACGACGCTGTGAGTACCCACCCGCGCGTCCAAGACTGGCAGGCAGGGCGCGAGTGAGTAGCGCGGGCGACAGCCGACTTCAAATTGGACTCTCTTCGAAACAGTCCATAGCAACGCTCGTATATGTACCCGCTGCTTACCGTCGCTTTAAAACGACCAACGAGATAGGGAAATGCGTATTGGCGCTAATGAGTTTGGCCTCGATGGATCTCACGTGTTGGCCAACCGGCAATCTGTTGACTCTAGAAGGAGACAGGACTTTGCGATTGAGGCCGCATCCATGTTTCTACTACTGTATTTTGTAGTATCCGGCGTCGAGACTGCCAATCGCGAAAAGATCTTTGCTTACGTTAGAGCGCGGACGCCTTCCCAAAGCTTCTAGCGACGCTGGATAAGCTAAAGAGCTTCTTGACGGGATGAGTGCTGGAGGAAACATCCTGCAGGCGGTGAACGCAGTGCTAAAAGCATTCGCGTGTGTCGGACTGGAACGCGTCCCATGGACGTTGTCTGGTCCGCGAATACATAAAGCATTGTCGGAGCGACGTGGCCACCTACAGTAGAGCACTAATTTTATGATTGCCTCATACCTCGTAGCATAGCTCACCATGTCGATACTGAAGTATGTATGCACCCGTGCTGATCGCCGAGGTCACAGCGTAGTTATTGTACTTGGACACTGCTGATATGCAGTACTGGTAACGAGCGAGATCGACAGCAAGGCTTCGGGATGATTCTTCGTGTCCAGCCGAAACGGGATGGTTCTTCGGGCGTGAGTCTCCGCGATCGAGCCAGCGTTATGATCGCGTAGATCTGACTTCAAAGACAGCTCGGTTCGCTGGGCTGTTGCGAGTCAGTCATGATAACCCCGACAGCACGTCAACATCCATTCCACGACACCGCTGATGCAGTTGCTGTTGACGGAATATCGTTTCACACTACCACAGACTGAGTACAGCGTTCTGCGATCACTCGCTCCTTGTTGCACCAGCATTCCCATGGCAGTAAACGTTGCCTTGCAACTGCATATCATCTATTTCTATTGATCTTCCTTCATACTTCATACAAGCATCATACATTGAATGACCGATCCATCGTAGCCGCCATGTACTATGACACCAGTGTGGCGCATATCAATTCGTGTTCTGATTGCGGGACGTTCCGGTCCCCCGACGGGGACCCTCTCGGACGCCAGGCCAATCCCTCACTACGCATCCATCGCCGAGGCCCACGTGTCTACCCACTCTCTCGCTCCACCGCCAGCCATGCGAGGTCCCCCGCTTTCGCTCGGTCTCATATCGATCTCACTCGCCAATCTTCCGTGTCCACCCCACCAAGCACGACCAACAATTACGTCACCACCCGCACCATGGCGGCCCTCCTCACTCCCGAAGCTCAAGCTCACGTATATTGATATTGCCGGCCGTACCGAGCCCACGCGGATCACGTTCCGCATGGGAGGCATCCCGCTCGAGGATAAGCGCCTTAGCAGACCGCAGTTCACGACGCTCAAGAGCTCGCACCCATACGGCACGCTGCCCGGGCTCGAAGTGGACGGCGAGTCGATCGGCGAGCCGGCCGCCATCATCCGCTACGTGGCTCGGCTCATCGGGATGTATCCGACCGATGATCCGCCGCAGCTTCGATGGTTGAGGTGATCCTCACGGCCGTCAAGCAACTCAACGAAACCAAGCTCGGGCCGTCGATGCGCCATAGACTCCAGGGATTGCACCGTCGATTGAGGAATGCAGCTAGCGAGGGTCACAAAGTGGAAAGCTAGTGATTTCCCACCTCACCTTGTCGAGCCCCTCTCTGGCCGGTGTAACCGGTGGACTGCTAGTCACATTCTTGTGCGAATTCGCTCACTGTGAATTGTTCACGACGGCCGTCGACTGGGCAAACTCCACCAGTCGTGAATAGCGTTCGCCGATCCGGTGTCACCCTCTCGATGTCGAAACGTGACCACGCTAATGGAGCTGGAGAACATGAACCCGTACTTCAAGCGCACGCCGCAAGCAGTCAGTGTCTTTAGAACACATGACGCCCTGCAGTCGAGACGACAACGACCGCAAAAGCCCTGTCTGCTAGAGCGCTCGTTCGCGGCCACGAACGCACGTCGAGAAGCGCAAGGCGCGGGGGCAGTTCGAATGCGGTTAGGACCAAATCGACTCACTCGACCGCGGCTGCGTGTCCACGACGAGGAAGAGGAGGACAGAATCGGTGCTGAGAGGACCGCCTTCATCTCGAGCGTGGCAGTTTAATCTCGTGAAGAATTCTGAGCGTACTGGACGCCGCGTGGAGCCCTCGCCCCGTCTCGATATGTTCGGACATCCACGAGCTGATCCATCGACTGCCAACAACCCCCCTGTAGGCTGCATCGGATCGCGCGCGACCCTCTCCCGCCGTTGCGTCTTCCGTGGTGTTCCGGCCCCCGACAAGGCAGAGGGGCCATCTCAACGACGGCACGACGGACGTTCGAAAGAAAGCCATGCTTCCTGCACTCACGCGGCCTCGCCCACTGTGGGGACAGTGTGGCCAGTGTGCTGGGATGGGAACCAAGGTGTACAGTACGTGCATGACTGACTGGATAGACCGGTGCACGCAGTATTAGAGTCTAATTTAGACCCCCTCTACTGTGGATCGTCTAACCGATCCTTCGTTGCCGTTACGCTTTGCCGCGTTTTGGACCTGTTCACGCCCACGGTGTTGAAGTCTCGAATTGCCAGATTGTGCCTACCACACCCTCTTTCGAGCCGTCACTCTTGACTCACCGGTGTGGAACCAGTCATCCATCACTTAATCTAGTACCATCTGCCGAAGAGTCCACCAGTTTACTTCCTTAAGTGAGAAGTCTCGCCGTTCGGCGGAATCTCCGTCAGCCGGTCTCCACTCGCCGCCAGCTTCTCTTCCGCCGCCTCGACACTTCGATGGCGTCCGTTCCGAGCCTCAAGCTCTCGTACTTCGACCTCGCGGCACGCGCCCAGCCCATCCGCGTGGCCTTGCGTATGGGCGGCGTGTCCTTCGAGGACGAGCGGCTCTCCAGCGAGGAGTTCGCGGCGCTCAAGGACTCGCTGCCGTACGGCCAACTGCCCGTTCTGACGGTCGACGGTGAAGTGGTCGCCGAGACGCAGGCGATCCTGCGGTACGCCGCGCGACTCTCCGGGCTCTACCCGCAGAACGACGCGGTCGCGGCCGTGCTCGTCGAGGAAGTGCTCGCGGCGACGACCGAAGTGTTTGAAGCCAAGATCTATCCCACGCTGCGCATCGCCGATGCGGACAAGCGGAGACGGGCGCGCGAGTCGCTCGTCACCTTCATGTTGCCCAAGGTGCTGGGCCAGATCGAGGCGCGGCTGCAGCACCTGAGCGAGTACGCGTACTTTGAGAACAGCAAGGACCGTGTCTTCATCCACGAGGTGTTGCTCTCGAGCCTCGTGGAGCTGCTCCAGTCTGGCCGTGTCGACCACATCCCGACGACCATTGTCGACGCGTATCCATGCGTGGTCGCGACCCGCGAGAAAGTAGTCGCGGCGATCGCGAACGAGTACAGGTCCCCACCGCTTGAGCAGCTTGAGCCGGTCGCTAAGCCCGCCAAGCTCAAGCTCACATACCTGAACCTCACCGCGCGTGGCGAGTTCATCCGCTTGGCGCTCCACTACGCAGGCGTCCAGTTTGTGAACGAGTTGATCACGTACACACAGATCAACCAGCGCAAGCGCAAGCTGCCGTACGGCCAGGTACCTGTGCTCACCATTGACGGCGTGATGGTTGGACAGTCGTTTGCGTTGCTGCGCTACGCCGGTTCATTGAGCGAGCTCTACCCAGTCAACGATCCGCTTCGGCAGCTCAAGATCGACGAACTGATCTCTCGCGTGGAGAACGTGTACTACCCGTTCCACGACTCGTTCGGCCAGAAGACGCCCGACGAGCGGCGTGCGCTGCGCGAGCAATTGATCGCGGACAGGGTCATCGAGAAGGCGTTCGCGGCGCTCGAGAAGCGCGTCGTCGAGTGGAAGAACCCGATGTCGCGGTTCATCTTTGGCGACGAGATGACCGTGGCCGATCTCGCCGTGTACCACATCGTGGACTTTGTGACCAGCGGCGAGTATGACCACATCCCGACGAACCTCGTGGATAAGTTTGCCGTGCTGCTGCGCATCTCCGAGAACGTGCTCGAGCACCCGCGCGTCGTGGACTGGTACGCGATGCAGGCGCCCAAGTAAATCCACAAGGAGGCACGCCCTTGCCCCCCCGAGTCCCACAGGGCAGCTCGCTAGTGAAAGGAAGCTTGATGGGCGGGACCGATCCTCGGCACGGCGAGCTCTGGCCCAAGGAAGCAGCTCAAAGCCATTGTATAGCAAAGTACGGTTGCGGCGTCCATATCTAGTAGGTCTAACGGGGACTTCGGCACTGGACGGCACGCAGAAAGTGAACCCATCAAACGGACTCTGTCTGGCATCCAGAGGTCCATCCAAATGCGCAGAATAACGCTCTCAAATAAAGACCCATAGCGTTTTAGACCCGTATTCATCGCACGTGGGGCCACGAGACGCCTTCGCCCACGGGCGTTGCAGTCTAAATGGACGATCGCGCGATCCGCATTAATACGAGTCCAGGATAACACGATCGAGCAATCCATTCGCGCCCCCATCTTCACCCCTTGTCCGTCTCTCGATGAGAAAACGTCTCACTCCTTATCTCAGTAAGCGCAAGCTCACAAGACCGGCCTCTGATTGGCAAATCCATTAAATTACGTCATTACTAGGCTTGCACGTCAAAGCCTTCGACAGCACCTCAGCGACAGGGTTCGCCAAAACCCGGTCTTTTCATAAACGTGGGTGGGTTATTACATGTCTGTGAGTTCCAGCTTTCGGGTGTTCGGTAATATTGGTTTCATTTTAATCACAATCAACGCAAAAGTCGGATAGATTTTGCATAACTTTACTAAAAAGTTTGGCACCAGAGTTTTCCACTGTTCTAAGGATCAGCCAATCAACGGACAGCCTACTGAATAATGCACCTTGTTTTGAGAATAGAGTGTATTCACACCCTTTTTTCAACAGTATAAATCACCACAGGTATGAACTTGTTTGAGCGGTTGATTATTGCACACATGGTAGTTTTGGTCCTGGCGGGGTTCGAATGTTTCGCTCTGTAGCATCAAACGTCAAAACAGTCAGTTTTCAACCTTCCATACGGTCTAGAATGCATGTTTTACAATTTCTGCAACAGCGATTGGATCGACTGGTCATTTTTGATTCAACCTTTCCCATAAGTTTGGTTTTTTGACGAAACTATGAGGTCGAACTTTGAATGCGTTTTTCTCAAAACCTAGAACAGTCACCTCACAGGCAAACTGCTCCTTGAGCGCAATGAGTTCTGGGTGCGTCTTGCGCCCAGAGTAAGAGATATCCCGAATGGTGAGGCCATGGCGGAGCATGAACTTGCTGCATCACGGGCTTACAGGGATAGCGCGAGAATTGCACTGCCTCTATTTGATTCTGCGTCGTCTTTTATCATTTCGAGGTCTGAAGCTACCGTAAACTGAAAATCAGATTGATTGGTGGATAGCCAATCAGAACCGACCGTGGATATCTAAAAGATTTGGCACCCTGCAAAACTGATTGTGGGAGGGCCCCTCCTGGAGGGATGCCAAATCTACCCGACTTTTGCGGTTCTGCAGTTCTTGAAGACATCCGAATCATCTGTATGCTGATATGGGATAGAAGATTTCTGGTTATATCCAGTACCTTACAGTATGTTGCACGTTATGCACCGGATAAGACCATGTTGAACATGTTTTGAGTGATGTAAGAACCCTTTTGTTCTTTTGTCCACTTTGGAATACCGTATTCGCTGACTGTCAACGGTCACGCGTCCTCTCCCCCTTCCCAGTCTCGCCAGCGCCATCGCCATCGCCAGCGCCATCGCCATGGCGCTCAAGCTCGCGTACTTCGACCTCGCGGCGCGCGCCGAGCCCATCCGCCTCGCGCTCCGCATGGGCGGCGTGCCCGTCGAGGACGAGCGGCTCTCGCGCGAGGCGTTCGCAGAGCTCAAGCCGTCGCTGCCGTACGGCCAGGTCCCCGTGCTCACGGTCGACGGCGAAGCGGTCGCCGAGACGCAGGCGATCCTGCGGTACGCCGCGCAGCTCTCCGGGCTCTACCCGCGCAACGACGCGGTCGCGGCGCTGCTCGTCGATGAGCAGCTCACGGTCACGAACGAGCTCACGGAGACCAAGATCTACCCGACGATGCGCCTCGCCGACGCGGAGGAGAAGCGGCGCGTGCGCGAGGCGCTGGTCGCCGGCCCATTGCCCAAGCTGCTGGGCCAGATCGAGGCGCGACTGCAGAATTTGGGTGGTTTCAGGACAAGACCGACCGCGTGTTCGTCCACGAGATCTTCCTCTCGAGCATTGTGGGTCTGTTCAAGTGGGGCCGTGTGGACCACATCCCCACGACCATCACGGACGCGTATCCGTCCATGACCGCGGTCCATGACAAGGTTACAAGGTTATCGCTGCTGTGGCCGCTGGGTACACAGCGCCGCCGCGGGAGCCGCTCGGCACGATCGCGAAGCCCACGAAGCTCACGCTCACGTACGCATACATTCGTGCGCGCGGCGAGTTTATCCGCTTGGCGTTCCACATTGGTGGGGTTCCCTTTGAGAACGAGTTTGTCACATACGCGCAGATCCACGAGCGCAAGCCGCATCTGCCGTTCGGTCAGGTGCCCGTGCTCACGATTGACGGCGTTGTGGCCGCCCAGTCGTTCGCGCTGCTGCCCTACGCGAGCCTTCTCAGTGGTCTCTACCCTCGCGACGACCCGGTGCTGCAGCTCAAGATCGACGAGGTCATCTCGCGCGTGGAGAACGTGTACTTTGCGTGCCAGGACTCGTTTGAGACCTTTGATCTGGAGAAGAAACGCGTGTTGCGCGAGAAATTTCTCGCGGATGGCGTGATCCCTAAGGCCTTTGCGGCGCTGGAGAAGAGGCTCGTGCAGTGGAAGAAGCAGGCGACAATGCCATTCATCTTTGGGGGCGAGATTACGGCAGCGGATCTGGCGGTCTACCACATCGTGGACTTTGTCAAGAGCGGCGACTTCGACTTCATCCCGCTCACCATCGCCGACCCGTTCCCAACGCTCGTGGAGATCACCGACAATGTACTCAAGCACCAACGCGTCGTGGACTGGTACGCGACCCATGGAGCCAAGTGAAAAGAGGCAGTACAGGAGTGACGCGGTTCGTACTTCAGTACACAACTACCACTGCTAACGCTCTAAAATGCCGTTCGTATGAAGCTGTCGGTCGAGTCTCGCTCGTTGATAGTCTCCGTGGGTGACAGCGACGACCCGAGCGACACGTCCCCGTACCCGCGGTGGCCGTCCTTGTGGACGAGCTCGTCGAGGGCGATGTCGAACGCACTGGCACTCGTGACTGTTTCCACACACGTCACACAAAACGACATGGCCTGCATGTTGAGCAAGCCGTCGGGCGCGATGGACGCGAGCTCCTTCTTGACGCGACACGACGTACACACGATCTGCATGCACAGCCGACACTGCTTGCGGTGGGCCTTCTTGCCAAGCGTGAACGTGGCGAGCGACGAGAGCGGCTTAGTACAGATCGCGCAGGCCTTGGGCTGCTGGCCCCCACTGGCGACAATGGCGACACGCTTGCGCCGCAGGTCGGTCCGCGTGCTGAACATGGACCACTCATTGTTGCGGCGGCGCATCGCGTACGCGAGTTTCTTGAGGTGGGCCGTGTGGATCGTGCGCCAGCTCGAGAGCATCGCGTCGGTCGCCGACTTGACCACGAGGGCTCGCACGATGCGGCCCGTCGGATCCACAAAGCCCTTGCCAAAGACGCTCACTACGCCGTCGCTCTGCTGACGGTAGAGCCCGCAGATCGAGAGGTTGCCCCGCATACACCCTTCGAGGCGGCGCGTCTGCGCGAATTCAACCGAGTGGAGTAGCTGGTAGCCGACCAATTCGCCGCTTCTCGGCAGCCTCGCGAGGCCCGTTGACTCCAAGTACACGAGGTCGCGGTTGCTGACGAGCGTGCGCAGGTGGATCGCCTGGCCCTTGATCGTCCACTTGACCGTGAGGCTGCGGAACGGATCCTCCGTCGTCGGCTCGTGCAGCCTTGCGAGCACGGCCGAGTCGATCATGCCGTCCTGGATGTACGCCGTCTTGATGCGCATCATGTCGAGCGTCGGATTGGCCACGCCGTACATCGTGTCGTACAGGTCGCCCTTGATGGTCCCCACGGTGAGCAGGATAGGCAGGTCGCTCGAGTCCTCCAGCGTCGCGTCCGCGTCGTCGTCGTTGTCGCCGCCGTCGTACACGTACGGCGTGTCCGGATCAATCGCAAACAAATCCTGGCTCGTCACGGAGAACGCAAACTCGCGGTCGGGCCGCGAGGGCACGACACCCGCGCGTGTGTTGATGGTGCTGGCCGAGTCGCTCTTGCCGCGCTGCCGCAGGCGGCGCTTGCGGTGCGGCGACCGCTCCTTGTACACGTGGACGTCCTCGCGCTCCTTCACGAGCTTCCACCGCGCAGTGTCAACCTGCCGGTTGGGCTGTGCGAGGTAGTCCTCGAACTGGTCCTTGACCTGGCCGATCACGACGCACGCGAGTTCCTCGAGCTGGTCGGCCTCGAACCGCGAGAGCTGCAGCGGTGCGAACGGACTCACAAACTTGGCCGACATCCCAATAATACTCGGGCGTTATCGGAGACCGTCCCGCCACTCTAGTTGGTCGACGATTCGGACTGCACTGCTCGGCGAGCGGATCCGAGACTGAAGCTGAGGCCCAACGACTGAAGCCGAGGGAGGGGATCGGGTGGAAGGAAGTAAAAGTACATTGCGTTTGGTCGACAGGCCGCGTGGGCAGATGAGGAGCGCGAGCGGCGGGGAGGGGAGGAGAGGGGAGGGGAGAGGGGTGGAGATGGAGCGCGGGTTCGAAATCCAATGTGGAGTTCTCACTGAACCTACTGTACATGTACTGTAAACGCTGCGTCAGACGTGTTCCTCTTCCGAGAAGGCGGAGAACAGAGTGGAGACGCTGCACTCGGGTGATTGCTGAATCCGTTGTCGAACCGGAACTCAACCACCTGTGTCACAGACTCTAAGACTCGCATGACAGAAAGAACCGCGACCGGCTATCACTCCCATCAAGGCCACGGCCACCCACGCGGGTCGACGGTCCACTGCAGTACTGCACCTGCACGATCAGCTCACCGTCGCAGCCAGTATCGGCGAAATTTCTTAATCTAGTACCCACCGGTGTCTCACGGTGTGAGGTAATGATTTAACGGTAGTACTGATTCCGCCTGGCGGACGTGAATCAAACAGCACGCCATTGCTTCCTCCCTTCCTCCCAGGAGGGGAGAAAGCAATGGGTGCTGCTCGATCAGAAAATTTTGTGGCCATTGCTCCCAGGCTTCCCACCTCAACTTCCGGTCGTGCTGTGCGACGCGGAGGGAAGTGAACACGCAAAGAGTATTCACGCGGTACCGGCACCGGCACCCTGCTCGCGGCCCGAATCCTCGCATCTTCGCTCTTCCGACGATCCGCTCTTCACCGAAGACTGGAGGAAAGGTGCTGTAGGAATGCTTATTTCAGTGATGAGGCTCTGCGCAGTGCGCGAGGGTACACGAAGTCGCAACTGTATCATACAGACTTCGCCCCGAGGTCCAGCAGCGCCATCCAGTCTGGACGCTGCTGCTGGACCTCGTGGCGAAGCCTGGATAGTCTCGCCTTCAAGAAGACGAAGGCGAAGGCGAAGGCTCTGGGCCTTCCGCGAAGGCCCAAAGGTGCCTAACTTACTTGTCTGAAACTTCGAAACGCCTTAGGCGCTAAGGCGTTTCGAAGCTTCAGGCAAGATGACGCAGACACGCTGGAACTCATCGTACAGTACTTTCGCCATAGGCCTGGGCTGGCCAGTCACTGAGTCACTGACGGCGCCAGAGGATCAAGTCGAAAGAGCGAAGCGTGAGGGGTCACTCGCTACATTCCAACTAAATACTACGACTAAACTAATACTACGACGGCACGGTATCTACAATACGCCTCGAGTAGCGAGGCGTTCTCTTTTCTCGCGGGACTCGACGGCTCCCGCTTAGAGCGTCGCGACGTCGAGCCGGTGGTGCGTGTTCTCGGGCGTGTCGAACGACCGCAGGTTCACGACCATGAGCGAGTCGTCGCGGTCCGCGTCCTTGTCATCGATCTTCTTGCGACGCACCATGATGGCCACGACCGTGAGCGCAATGACGCCCACGACTCCCATCACACTCAAGATGATCACCGCCGGACTCGTAGAGGCAGAGGCACCCGACTTGGTCGTCGCCTCCGTTGCACCGGAGCCACCGCCGCTCGTCGTAGGTCCCGTCGTGGTGCCTGATGGGGCAGAGTCCGAGCCGTCCAGCACTCCCGCCTCATCCGTGCCCTTGCTCACCTTCCCCTCAGCCTCCTTCGAGCTCATCGTGGAGTCGTCAGCCGCGCGGACCGCACCTGGGAGTGCCTCACCAGCCACGTCATCACTGGTGGTGCCGGCGTCCGACGACGAGGTCGTGTTACTCGACTGGTGCTGGGATCCGGACGGACTGGCCGTCGTCGGACTTGGGCTGGGGGTTGGACTCGGGCTCGGGGTCGAGGTCGAGGTCGCGGTCGGACTCGGGCTCGGAGCCGAGGTCGTCGGTGCTGGCGTAGTCGTCGTTGGCGCTGGCGTCGACTGCTGCTGCGTTGGAGCCGGCGTGGTCACAGGCGACGGCGCCGATGTCGAGGACGGCGACGTGCCGCGACTGAACTGGGACGACCCTTCCGTGCACGAGCCGGCCGTGAGCGAGACCGTGTCGGTCACAGACTCTCCGCTCACCGACGTGAGCGTGACGCGTACCGAGCTAAGGTCAGTCTTCGTTGTACTCTGTCCGTTGAGCAAGTAGTAGTACGCGGACGCGACCATGGTCGTTGACTGCGAGTTGACGGTCATCCCGGCCACGCCCGTGACGGTATTGGTCGGCTGAATGGCCGTCCAGAAGTTGTTGCTGCCCGACTTGAGGCAGTACTTGATGTTGCCCGTGACGGGGCAGTCCACGAACTTCCACTTGATCGTGTAGCGCGACGGATCGCTGCCCGTGAGCGTCTTGAACACCGACGGCGACACGTCCAGGTCGCCACTCTTACACTCGGGACACTGGTCGAGGATGTACACAAGCTGCGTGGACGTCGTGTCCTTGCAGCGCGAGTCGGCGCACGAGACCTCGGCGCAGCGGCCGCAGTTCTTGGTGCCGTCCCACTGCGGGTTGTTGAGCGCGGCGTAGTTGACCGCGGCGTCGGTGGCCGAGTTCATAAAGTTGCAGTTCCCTGCCGAGGGCTGGCCCAGCGTGTAGGCGGTCATGTCGCCCGTGAAGTAGTCGTCCGCGCGGACGGAGGTGGCCGCAACCGCGGCGGCGGCGAGCGCGAGCGCGTGCGTCCACATTGCGTTTAGACGGAGGAGGCGATGTGCTGTAATGGAGGATGTGGGGGGGGGGGGGGGG